>BOPM01001107.1:42217-72605 GCA_022179025.1 Porites australiensis | reverse complement strand
TAACGTATATTTACATGTTACGCATAACGTATACGTATGTTATGTGTCTTAACGTAATCAATGTTCATAACGTATTTGCGCGGTAAGCAACATAACGTATATTTACGTTATGCATCGTGTCTATAACGTACATATGTTGATGCGAAAATATAGTTAGGTAGGTTTTATAATACCCATATATTCTTATCTTGATATAAATATTTATTTTCTAATGCGAATATTTGTGTTCTTCTTCATATTTGCATATAATCTTTTTGTCATAAATGGCGTTCCATAATAAACTCACTTTCATCGTAGAAATACCTTGATACTTTAAAGAACATGTTTGTGGAACAGCCCATATTGACGCATGCGCATACAAAATGCCCTAACCTGTTTGCATGACCGGGTGTCAGAAATTTTCTGACATCCGGTAACGACAGCTTTCAGAGCCCCACGTTATAGGACAACGTGACCAAGAAACGACGGGCTGTGTAGTCCAATGTAGTCCAATTCTGGCCTTTCTGGCCCCTCTCTCTCCGGCCGTTGCGTGGCAGAGAGAGAGGGGCCAGAACTGGACTACGGGCTCTGGGCACGAGAATGACGAAAAAACCCGAGAAAAACCGCTGATTGGTTGCCGTTTTCGCGGCAGTTTGTGCTCTCCGCTGACCATCTTACAACGAATCAAGTAGTCTACAAAAAAGAGCAAAGTTTGAAGCCAAACACGTAGTTAACCATGACTAGTTCGGTGATTATGATCTGATATCCCTAAACTAGAACTCATTGACAGGCGATGTCAAAAGTTGTAGCGAAATCAGATGAGGAATACACTTTAGGGTGCTTGCTGAAAATGCGCGGGACAGTGTGTAGTTCATAGAGACATTATACGACCAATAGCTCTTAAACAATTTGCAAAAATAAGAAACAAGTGGAGTATTTAAGGTTCAAAATTCGACCAACCAAAAGGCTAAAAGCCAAGAAACAAAATAAGAAATACGTAAAAAAATCGAAATACAGAGACTGCGAGTTGTGGCACTGCTTCATCAGCTGTCTTACTTTAGAAACCAAGTGTGTATAATAATAATAAAAAATAAAATAAATAATAATACTAATAATGATAATGGTAATGATAATGATAATGATAATAGTAATAATAATAATAATAATAATAATAATAATAGCAGGAACCATACTTTAGAAAGACACTTAAATTAAATTAAACACCATGGTGTGTAATAGACACAAGTGTTGCTTGTTTGTTTTCAACAGAAAAACAATCCCTTACAACAAGACTGTGGGTTGCACTTGTCCTTTCATGGTGCCAGTGATGATGCTTTGACAGCTGGCTCACTTCTAGGGTTTAGCACTCACCCGAGAAGTGTGCTAAATCACCCGAGAAGTGTGCTAAATCATAAAAAAGGATTGTCTGGAAAAAGCATTCACAAGACACAAGCGATCGTTGAGAGTGCCATAAAGGTACATGTATTTACGTACTGAAACAATTCATTATTAAACATCTGCCACTGCACAACACCCTGGCCGAAACAATAAGTTGACACAAGGTGAGGTGGCTGGATGTAATGAAGCAGGGGCTAAATAGAAGGCACAAGGACCTTGTAACAAGGAGACAAAAACAACAAAAATAGAGTGATTTTATTTGAACCGTGAAACAGATATTAACAAACAGTGCAAAATAGCGAGAGGTAAACAAAAGAAGACAATGGAATTAATACATAATAGTGCGTAATATTCTTCTACCTGTTTCACGGTTTAAGTAAAATGACTTTAATTTATCAGTCCATAGATGTACACTGATCCAGTTAAAAATTTCCTCCCCAACAGAACAACAACTTCCTCCTGCTCATTATAGATGATTTTCATTGTGTCCAGTCTATAAAAGACCCCAAACAGAGCCAGCTGAGCAAGTGCCTTCACATGTGTACTGGAGTAGTGGATCACCAAGAATCTATACCGGCAATGCCAACAACAAGAAATGTCCACCGGGTTGTACCTGTCCGAATTGCTGGGGGTGCAATTGTTAACTGCCGGGGAGGAATTGATGCCAACAAAGTGAACGAGTTGTTTCAAGAGCATTTGTCAAATTATTTTACATTCAGTTATTTAGACTCTCTACCTGCTGATTTCAGCCAGTTTGACCTGACAAATGTAAACAAAAGTTTAGTTGAATTAAGGTATGATTTACAACAAATCAGAAACCTAAAAGTCAAGGTAGTGGTCTAATAGTCATTGGGTGCCACAAGCTTGTACAAAAAGAATAATATAACACTTTTAAGTAATAGATTTTAGTAATGTATTTCATCCAAACTTTTCATGCCATTTAACACTTTGGCATAAATCAATGCCACAGAAATTTTACAATTAACTGGCACCATAAATATCTTTATTATAAATTCCCCCTCAAAAATGAAATTGGCAACTCCCAATGTCAATAACTAGTTTTACATACAGGCTGGATAATTGACTTTCAAAAAATGTTGCATAAGGGTGCCAAAAAAGAGCATGTACAATGTTTCATGATACAAACAATAACAAATACCTTGTAGAGTGTATACAGATGAGGCCAGACATGACTTGGATTTGCTGTCCAACACTTGGCTAGTTGACGAATTTGAACAGTCCCTTAAGAGCATGGCAAATTATAGACAAGCAATGCAGCACCTCAATGAAGTTTGCCCATCACTAAGCGAATACATGGAAAAGAACCTACTGCTCTTAGCTGGTGATTGGCCAACATGGTACTACAACAAGAAGATTATATGCCAGGTTTGGCTTAACATTTTTAAAACACTTTTAGCATAAGGAACAATAATGAGCAAGGGATGGCACAATGGTGAGAGCACTCGCCTCCCACCAATGTGGCCTGGGTTCAAATCCCAGCATCGACGCCATATGTGGGTTGAGTTTGTTGTTGGTTCTCTCCTTTGCTCCGAGGGTTTTTTTTTTCGCTGTGCACTCCGGTTTTCCCCTCTCCTCAAAAACTAACACTGCCAAATTACAATTCGACCGAGAATTAGGTACACAAGGACCACTTTGTGGATGTGCTACCTCTGAATCAATATATATTTAATATAATATTCACAGTATATTTCTGAAGTGAAATATTTCATGCGTAATGGGCAGTGAATATTTTACAACAACTTCTCTGTACTTGGTCAGATTGAAAATCTTTGAACAGGTTAAATTTCATAGAAGACATTTACATAAAATTCAGGGAAACTGAGCTGGTAGAAATTTCGTAACTGCTTTGCGTGTGACTTCACGGCTCATTACGCATGCAAGAATGCAGAGATGAATCTGAAATCTACAACTACCAACAGATTCAACTTTCGAATAATAAATTCATTAATGTAATCTTGGGGGTTATGCTTGACTTGACTGTAACACATTACAAAGGAAAAAAAAGTTTCAACCAAAGATAAAAATGAGCCACAACACATACTCAAGGGTAAATATTATTCAAAACTTGGGCAGTCCCACTAAGAGAACTGCATTTCAGGAGCAACAAAAAGAAACTACAGGTACGTAAACAAATACACACTGAGAGAGTCCACTCTAGTTAAACAGAAAACATTTACATGTCTGTTATTCTTAATTACTTAATAGTAATTAATAGTACATAAAATTTTAAAGTAAGAATAATTATTTTTATACTTTCAAAGTTTGATTATGAACATTAGCTAAAAAAAAGTTGCTTACTCTACAGTGGAAACCTGATGTTGACCCAGACAGAGTATTGTCAGTGGTGCCATGGCAGGGGCCCTTCCATATCTGTCTGAACTCACAAGAAGATGTTGTGGCAAATTTCCGCTGTTTTTTTGAAAAGCTTTACAAACACTTGTTTGGTCAAAGAAAAGTGTTGCCTTCCAAGCCTAAACCACACAGAATTTCGACTCTCATCACTACAGCATTTGGTGGATGGCTGACTGTAAAAACCGCTGTTCTGCCTGCATTTGGACAATGCAAAGACCCAGAATATGTCCTTCTTGTGTTTCTCCTGGATGAATTGGTTCCACTTGTGTTTTACTTTTATTCAGTTATCTTTCGAGGTGGTGACCAAAGGAAGTGGGTTGATGCCATGATACGGTTAGCCCTCATGTTTATCATCCAAAGGCGGCGTCACTATGACAAGGCCACCCTGTGTCAGTTGAGCGACCTTGTACACCAGCAAGAGGCCATTCCCAACTTCCAGGAGCTACTGGAGCAATGGCTCAATGAGCTAACAGAAAAGAAAGTGGAAGTTTTCCATTCACTTCTTCGAAGGTAACATAAATGTACCTAGGAAAGTTCAAGTGCATAAACGGTTTGTCAAACATTACCCTGATACAGTATAACAGACAGATCCTAATAATGTGCAATATTGCCCCAGGGGCAACATGTTTTTTAACAATGCCACATATTTTTTTTTACCTGAAAAATTTAGTGGTAAACCAATCAATTCCTCTTAAAACAAGCAGACCACTACTTCAACAAAGTTATGATTCATCATTATTTTTAAAGGTAAGGAATGCAAAGTTCCTAAACGTGGTTTGAATAAAACTATTTTTCATCTGTGTGCTGTTGTTTTAAATGAAATTAGTCGAGGCCACAGCCCTTGATATGACTGTCAATGACAGACAATGTCAGCGTGCAAAGACAGTCGTGTCCGATAGCCCACGGCTAGTGGATTTTGCTATTGGGCTAGTGATTCTTGTTCTTAACTTGCCCAACAGGCAAGTGCTGTTTTTTAGGCAAATTCAAATTACAGAAGGATTGGAATCAATCCTGCTAATCAAAAAGGGTTTTACGGCTAGTTGAAATGACTTGTGGGCTAGTAAATGCTAGCTACAGCTGCGGCATCTGTAAAACTGAGTTTCTTTGCACCCTGGAATGTCAAGGAAAATAAACTTTTGAAAAATTCAAATAAGCCAAAAGTGTTACATTAATTTCAGCTAAGTCACTAAGACATTTCATTGTCCTTGAATTGTCAGATCAGTTCCTCCAAATGCCACAGCCAGCCAAGTTCAGGCAGCTGCAAAGGCCATAAGTGCAAACAGATGTGCAGAAGATTTTTGTACCTGGTTCCTTACCAATAATCCAAGAGGCAAGGGTGTCTGGAACCTAAGGGACCTATCAAACAAAGCAGCTGAGTTTCTTCTTGACTTGTTCATCTCTGTGAGGCAAAACCTTGGAAACTCTGCAAAAATACCCAGAGGACATAGGAAATATCAGGTAGAATCCAATATGGCTGTAACAACCCATTCCATAACAAAACAAAGCATTTCCTATACAAGATATACCTGAAACAAACCTTTATCTTTTTCCAATGCAGCCTTATTATCTACCCTCTCTTGATGCAACTGTGGACCAAAGAAGCTTCCCCTTAGGGTATGCCTGGAAGGGTCAAGAACCAGACCCACTGTTGGCTTGTGATGCAGCAGATTGCAGAGCAGATGACAATCTCCTACTTGCAGTTCAGCGCTTCAACTGTGGCCACACATTTCACAAAAGTTGTCTTGGTAGTTCCTCAAACTGTAACGATCATAACTACTCGATACTGTATGGTGTCAAGTGCCCCATTTGCTCTGAGCAACTTCCTTTAAGAATCCAAGAACTTGCAGACAGTTTCAACAAAGGTTTACTGGCAGGAAACGATGAAACTGACGGAAGCAATGATAATCATGATGACGACGATGATGATGATGGAAGTGACAACTCAGATGATGATGACAGTGATGATGATGATAGCAAACCTGATACACTAGCAAATAGAATACTCATTAAAGCAAAACAATCCCTTTTGCATCTTCCACAAAGTGCTTTATTTAAGTACAGCAACAAAAATTCCAAGAATGTAAACTCCACCGACTCTACTGGAGAAGCAGTAATTGTTAATACTAGTATGGTGTGTGTCACATGTGGCAGGGTCTGTAAGAGCAAAGGGGGCTTGACTCAGCATCAGAACACCCACAAAGGGGTAAATAGTTAAGTGTTTCCCTGAAATGAGAATAACAAAACAATAATCATTTCCTTTTTTAGAAGCAAATCCAAACAAATAATACAAGCCCTTTGTTTCATGTAAAATACCTTGAATAGGAATAGGCATGATAACACAGGAGAGAAACCTTGAACAATGCCTTTGTTGTTGCCTTTGTCTTGCTATAGGTATCTCAAAACAATGCAACTAGCTAGATAACAAATAAGTGATCTTGTGCTTGCATTTGGAATTTGGTCCATACAATATTATATGAGAACTTTGCATTATAAAAGATTAACTCAGCCCAAGTACTATGCCAGTGAGAAAAATATAGTGATAGTCCTGTCGAGAATACTAATAAGGGACAATGTGATGTACAGGAGTAAGATAGTGTCTTCAAAATATTCGATGTTATTTTGAACATGTAAATATAATAAGATTTTCACTTCAAAATACCACATTGTATATGGGCAAGGATTGTGTATAACTCTGCTAATTCTGGATACATGTAAGCTTAAAAATTCATCCTTAAAATTTCACCTTTCTTAAAACAACCTAATTTTGTACAGTAAAATCATTCCAAATCTTTATCAGCCAAAAAACAAAGTTATTAATTGTATAAATCAGTGGGTATAAATTAAAATCTAAAGAAATTACAAAATGGACAACGCGTACAAAAAATAATTTCGCTTCTAGCTGAACAAGGCAAACAATTCACACCAAGGAATTCAAAAGCCAATTAAGAGGCGGTCCGTGTAAGAACCAACCACTCGAATTTCCCCGGAAAACAGAATTCCTTCATTTTTTTTCTGCAACATAGTTAGTCCATTCCATTAACAAAAATCGAATTTGTTTGGCTCATAGTGCTTTTTAAAAAAAATTTGGGCGGCGATTTGCCTGGACGGGCCAAAGCTGTCATGATCGTCTTTTTGAAGGTCAAATTTAAGCGATTTGTTCAAGGCTCACAAAAATTTTGCATTTATCCAAAAAGCATAAAACAAAAGTATGATTTTAATTCATGCTTCCTTTATTCAAAAAAGGCAAAATATTTAAATTCTGACTTTAAGAAAACGAGTTATGATGTTTTGAAAATGCCACGTAAAGCGTCCTTGAAAAAAATGCGTGGTTATCCTAGTTTTAAAATGAGCTTTTTTCTAAAGTCTAACATTATCTGGAGTCTTGGTCACTATCCCTGTTCAGCACTAGGGCTAGTTTATTGAAATCAAGAAAAACATTTTTGGGCACTGTTGATTCAGAAGCACAAGAGTTTGACAAAGTTGGGTAATATACTACTGTAATTGTGTGTATGACGTAATTTACGCATTTTCCTGATTCTGAACTTTCTTACTACAAAACTAAAAATCATCATTGTCAGGGAGCAATTATTTTCAAAACTAACTTAATGCTGGCGAAAAACAGTGAATATCTTAAAAACACTACATATTGTCCTAAAATTGGGATGTTACAAGAAAAACAGTAGCAGCTCCCGTGAGTGTCGTGGCCATTCAGTTAAGAAATTTCGTTGAAATAATTGGGCTAAAATACATTATGACTAGATTTACTGTGTAATTACCACCTCAAAAGTTATGACACGATTCAGCAAAGAAATAGTTTACCAAAATGTACCGAAGTTTCTAGCAACAAGTTTTTGTGTGCAGACGACATAATTTATGTTGTGTCTGAGGATGTCAATTTCAGATTTCAGTTTGCAGTGCAAAACATGTTGGATGTTATTTCATCGAAACTGAAACTACTAATTACTTGTGAGGCTTAACGAGGAAGAATAAACAAAGAACAAAAAAACTGGCTACTTTTAAGAATAAGAATTCTTCAAGTTTTTAATTCAATTTAAGTTAATTTTTCTGGCGTCGTTCACTTAATTTCATTTCGTATGCAAAATTGCAACCCAAAACGAAGAGCGTATTTACATTGTGCCGGGATAACCTTTGCAGATAGAATGGCTGCATTTTGTTCTTTTTCCGCAATAACAGGTGGAAAATGTGGAAGTAATCGAGGATGTGTAGATTTTGTGTGCTTGAATAGTTGCAATGCTGACATCAGTTCACACCTAATGAATCACCACCTGTCAAGGGAAAATGTTTGTGAAATGGATCTGATACTGGCAAGGGCAGGTCTGTTAGAAATCACTGATGATCAGATCAAGAATATGACGGTTTGCCCAGTCCATCGCTACACTTTGGGAAAATACTGGCAAGCTTCAAAGACCTGCCAGTATCCAAAACATCACAGGAAGAAAATGGCAATAGCCGGAACACATGTAATTAATTTCAAGACTGCAAGAAAAATAAAAAATATCTTTGGAGAAGCCATTCCCGTTGGCTCGCGTAAGTACTATCAGACTAGCAACTATAACTGTTTTATTCTTTCATTTTACAATTAACATATCAGAATTAAAAGGTTTTGTCTTCCTCCACATTTCAACTAAATACTTTCATTCGTAATCTAATTACTTAAAAGCGAGCTATAGACTGAGGGAGTTCCCATTCTATATATACGTCGATTCCTTATTTGATGGTATTTTGCAGCCTGAAAATCATTTCCAAACAAATAACATATCAAATGATCATACTTTAATTTTTGTAGTTCATTAGCAAAAGTTCTTTGCTGTGCGTCATCTATAAATCTGGTCGCTGATTTATAGCCCATATAATATACAATTTCCAAGATGGGATATAAAGATATAGCTTCTTTTATCAACTTAGTAGTAAATCTAGTGTTTTTTAACGAGTCTTTCCAGGTTGCAAAACTATTTTTTGTTTCTTTTTGTTACCAGCTATTTGCACAATGTGCAGAAAGAAACACAGTGAAGAATTAGATCACAAATCATACGGGCTATACCCTGAGGAAACTGAGGGAGATGTGCTCCTTCAAAGGTACTGTCGGGAGGATAGTCGTTTGGTTGTTGTTTTATAAAAAATACACACACGGTTGTCCTGTCAGGTTATCCTATTGCTAGGCAACTAAGTAGCAGCCTTTCCATTTCTATTCTCCACAGACCTGCTACAGAGGCTGCTGTGGGAGCCATCAGTCGCCTGGTCACTTTGACTCCATTTCTTGAAGACCAATCAATGCCAGCTTCCTGGAATCCCACAACACCATGCTGGACTCCAGGGTCAGAGGAGGCCTCTTTTACTTCACCCGTGGATACAATTGTGAGTCTTATTACACAAGAAGAAGTAGAACGTGAACCCCTTAAATATCAGCTAAAAACTCCATTTCAAAACTTGAGCGATGGGGAACAGTTGAAAGTTGTAAAAAAGGCTAAAGAGGACTGCTTGCATGTATGTAATGTAATTGCCCCAGGTAACGGGGAGGAGCTCTTTGAGTCAATGATGTCTGAACAAAGAGAATTATTTGATGGCTCAGCCCCTGATGATCTTGTGGTACTCATGACTGCTTATAAGAACGCAACGACCAGGAATTTAAAGAAACAGATTCTGAGCCTATACACTCATAGATACCCTATGACCAAACTGAAGAAAATTCACCAACCTTACGGAAGTCTCTCTACATTGGAAATCAAGCAAGCATGTTCTCATGCTAAAATGCACGGCCCTGGGACCATCCCTGAAATCAAGACGAAGCATCGCCTACGCCTTGATATGGGGAAGGCCAACCACTTTGTAGACTTCATTAATAGACCGTATTTTTATCAGGATGTTTCATATGGTAACAAGGTACTCACCCTAGATAATGGTGACAGAATTGAGATGCCTAGCGTTGTAAGGATCCTGACAGGTCTACAATGATTGAGCAATACTTGCGAGTATTGCAAAGAGCAATGTCACGAGAAACTTAGTAGGTCTACTCTGTTTAAAATATTGGAGGTCGCGAAGCGTCTCAGCGTAAATCGCTCCAGGGCTTAGACAATACGGCTGTAGATGGTGCTGCAGGCTTTCAAACTATCGAGACGCTGGTTGAAACTCTTGAGAAAGGAAGAATGGAAAAACAGTGGTGTCTACATATTTCCCAAAACCTACGTGATGCTAAATGCTATCTCAAAACTGACTACCGTGTGCGCTGTCAACAGTACTACTCTACTTGCGCTGACCAGTGTAGAAAGTTTGCGCTTAGTGATCCTGTTGATCCCGAGCTACATTATCCTTGTCCGCATCAGCATCAATCGACTTGCGAGCAATGTCAAGGGCTGAAGGATGTTCTAAAGGAAGTGAGACTAGCGATTGAAGGGTCATCGTGGAAGCCTTACAGTTCCGAACAACGAGAAGATGTCCTTTACGACTTTGACCGTGCACAGTCAGACATCTTGTCGTGGAAAGCGCACATTGTGCGCTCAATAAATCAGGAGGAGGCGAAACAAGATGTACTGAAATCAGAAGACCCATAGTCAGCCATTCTGGTCATGGAGTGGGCCATGAAGTTCCTCCAAATAAAATTTCATGAGAAACAGTCTGAATGGTGCGGCAAACGGGGGCTGAGCTGGCATATTTCCACCCTTATAACTAAGAATGTTGACTATGGAAAAATTGAGCTGAAATCGTATGCTCATATCTTCGACTCTTGCCAACAAGACTGGTACGCAGTATGCTCGATCATCCAGAACACACTTGAGGGTGTAAAGAAAGAACATCCCCAGATTACCCACGTGAACCTAAGGAGTGACGAAGCGGGCTGTTACCACAATAACTTTCTCTTAGCCGCTGTTAGAGATGCCGGAAGACGAGTAGGCATTGAAGTAGCACGGTATGACTTTTCCGAGCCGCAGTATGGAAAAGATATCTGTGATATAGAATCCTTTGTCCAATGAAATCATCCATCCGACAATATTGCAATGAGGAACACGATGTCGTTTCTGCCAAAGACATGCGTGTAGCGCTCTCAGAACGCCCTGTTCAAGGTACAACGGCCTCCGTGTATGCAATAAAATTAATGAGACTCAAAACACACTCGAAGTACACAAGATAGAAGGTTTCAGCAAGTATCACAATTTCAAGTTTGAAGTGGAAGGAATTAGAGGATGGAGAGCTTATGGTGTTGGACTGGGCAGGTTATTCCTTACCGAGAAGTCATAACTGAACCTCAAGGTTCTACTGAGTATATAAGAAAGAGACAAACAGTGAAAATGAACAAAGCAACGGTCTTTTCTCTTGTTCTAAGCCCGGGTGCAAAATGGTTTTCAAGAAATTCAGTGAACTCGAAAATCACCTCGATGTTGGTGAGCACAGCCAAGTTCGCCGAAACTCTGATACGGTGTATGACAAGCTCAGAAGAGACTGGGAGGAGAAATTTCGTACTGTAGGTTTGCTACAAGATTTTTTTTTCTATCGCGAGAACTAAAAGGAATTTCAAAGTATTTCAACATGTCCTTGAGCATAGCAATGCTAAATGTTTCAAGTTTCTTCTCCTGTGAAAGGTCACATACACAGTATGAATCATAGCAGATAGGATGCCTAGGACCAAGCTGGGTGGCCACCTCTTCCAGGACAGCTCGTCTCTCCTGCTCTTCCTCTTCTGCCTGTACGTTTTCATTACCTGTAGCAGTTGGAGAGGAGCTTCACGAAAAGAATGAAACTGGCAGATCCCCCCAGTGCAGTGACTTGCAGACTGGATGGGCTCTACACAAGCCCCGAAACGAAGCTGTGCGTTTTCCTACCGAGGT
The DNA here is from genome assembly GCA_022179025.1 of Porites australiensis. Taxonomy (NCBI): domain Eukaryota; kingdom Metazoa; phylum Cnidaria; class Anthozoa; order Scleractinia; family Poritidae; genus Porites; species Porites australiensis. The sequence goes on along the minus strand of BOPM01001107.1, from coordinate 61,014 downwards.
TAAACAGTACCTAACATCGAAATTGGACCTTGGAGAAAGAACTGGCATCAAGTCAGATCCTGCAAAAGTGGCAGCAGATATGCGAACTGCAAGAAACCCAGATAGTTCTTGGATGTTTGAAAGGAAACACTGGCTCACAAAGGGTCAAGTACAGGGATTTTTTTTGAGGCTAGCGGTTTCGCGAAGAAGCAAAGCATATCGAGAAGTGCTCATCCGAATTTCTTGAAGGCTGTGTCTGTAACCAGCCGCATTAACGCACAAACCGCTATTATAGTAAGCAACAGGGTTTTTCAACCTCGAATTCAAAAAAATTGTGGAAACAGTTATTTTCCAAAAACTTGAAAAGACGTTTTATGACCTTTATACTTTTTGAAAAGTCGAATTAGAAAAGAACATGTTTTTTGTCAACCGTATTAAAAAAGTACGTACGCGTGACAAGCTAAAGAACCCTGACATTCGCGCACAGCCAGCGTGACGGGAAATTAACACTCTTCAGATGATTTGAATTTCGGCTGCATTCTACCGAGTGTTTTTAATAAAGTGTGTAATTCTTTTAAACAGAACTCACTTTCGTCAAATACTTATATGCTTAACCTGAATGAAAAGCTTTTTCTTTCTTTGTTGATCATGAAAACCTACGTCCAATTCAATTGAATGACTAATTATGTCGCAGAAAAAAAATGAAGGAATTCTGGTTTCTGCGGAAATTCGAGTCTTAAACTTGTCACTCAGGGTGCTACGAAGTGCTATTTTGTTTGAAAGTTTGGTTACTTTTAGCAATGGCTTCGCCAACTGCACCGCCGCAATCTCGAGCTGCAATCTCGTGGAGGATAAATAGCATCCAATGCAAATTTCGGTTAACTCGTTAACACTGAAAACGTTCACTATGTCAAAGACGAAATGTGTCTTACCTTTAAACTCAGTTGTGTAACTATCGGATCACCGAGACTTGTTGCAGGAAAATCAAACAATCGCGTAGAAGAAAGTTGATCGAAAAAAGCACATGGTTTGCTTGGCACGACTCCGTCCGTTTAACGTAATACAATCACAAAGATTACCCCCAAAGCGAAGCAAAACAAAATGATACCATTATATACAAGACCTTTCAGTAATGTATTTCAACACAGTGCTCTGCAAATTTCGGCCAAACATCCCACATTCATGATGGCTCGATTGTAGCTCCTTCGGATCCTCATTATTTTGAACCAACTGCATCTGCATATGGTCAGCGGAGAGCGCTAGAGCATGCTCGCAGTGGACTGTCCAGTTCTGTCCTCGCAGTGGAATTTTTTTTTAACCAATCAGCGGTTTTCCTGCCCTGCCGCGCCTGCTCAGACAGTTTATGAATTTCGACGTGAAGGAAGACCAGGGAAGCAGGGAAGACCATTTTGAAAATGGTGGGGATACTGCTTTGTGATAGTGACCTGGAAAGACTCAAGCAAGAAAAACCGCGGCTTAGATGTCGTCTCTGTGAACATCTGCTGAGAGAGCCAGTCAGGACAACCTGTGGACACACTTTCTGCCGTTCGTGCGTGGACACCACGTCTGACCTTTCAAGAGAGTAAGTAATACAGCTAGTGGAGGACTCTGTATTACACAGGTATAGGTCGAACTACAATCATGGACAAAAGTCCTTGGGACAGCAATGCAGTATATTCATAAGTTTCTATAATTTCTGGGTTTCCTCACAAGACAGTGCATAAATTTTTCTTGCAGTTCTCCCTCCCCCCACCCCATACAAAGTTAGTATAAAGATTTAGCCAGGGCTAAGCACAGGAGAGGTTTCCGTAGAGAGTGAAACTTGTTAATTTGCCCTTTGGATTGAAATGTGCATTTATGTACAATTAACTTGCCTTTAACAAAGTCAACAAACAGGTCGATGTTAGTAGTAGTAAATCAAAGAAAGACTATCGTCAACTCGTGGGTACGTTGTTTAGAAAATAATCAATTAGTTATCACCTCTGGTTTTCCCACAGTAAATTTTAAGAAAATGATAGAAATTCAGATTATAAATATACTATCCTTGTTCTGGAAACACAATACTTTTCTTGCTGTTTATTGCACTTTATTAACAGTTATTTAGGCATATAACTAAAGATGTATACTTTTTAAGTCGGGTGATCATTAAACATGATAGGGTTGTCGAATTGCCCATGGGCAACCATGGGTAACCATGGGCAATTCGACAACCCTATCATGTTTAATGATCACCCGACTTATAAAGTATTTGGAGCATTTGCCTAGCCTTCATGACATCTTTAGTTTAAATCTTGACTCTAATGCTGAATTTACACCTTTCCGTCCCATTTGATGCAAATGTTATTCTTCACATAGCTTTTATCAATTTAAAGATAAGACAAACCATCAATCAAGAACACAACAGTTTTTTTTAGCTATCCTACATCTTTTTATCCTTCCTCTAGTCTCCTATTTATATTTATGATTAATATACTATAGTGTAGTGTCTTTAATACCATTTTTATTATCTTGTAACTTTCTTTGTATAAATATGGTAATTTAAGTGTAAGTGATACATCTCCATACTACCTGCCTCGATTAGCTTTGCTATTTGCAGGTAGTCTGTACTTGAAATTTATCGATTTTCATGTAAATAAAGTTTTGTGTGAAGCAAACAAAAATCCCAAAATTCCCATTTGATGTTTAATTTTAAACTGACTGAATCATTCACCAGTTGAAGTGTCATGCTCTAGACATAGAAGAGGCAAAACATTTTCAAGGTCATGTATCACTTATAGTTCTTGACTAACAAAACAATTTGACATTTAAAAATAACACTAATTAATCGATTTCAGCTTTCCTGCAGTCTTTCGTGATTTGAATGAATTCTTGCAGAGTTATTAACCTTTTTCTGCATTTTAAGCAGTTGGGACGTGATGTGATGCAGCACACAAAATGTTTGATCGCTGAACTTTTTTGCCCTGCCATCAGCAAAATGTTCAATAATCACCCTAGATTTTACCAAACTCGATTGTTCAGGCCAAGACCTGACAAAAATATTGAGTTTTGAGTTTGTTCTAAACATCAAGACAGTCTTTTTCATTTGCAAATAGCATGTGATTGAATTTCAAGCAAAACGTAGCTCAGTGCTTTGACCGGTTGTAAAGCTTCTTTCACTTCAAAATAAGCTGAATACAACTGACTGTTTACTCGATAAATTTGCATTGAATTTGACTTCCATATTAGAAAGATCAAATTGTTGCTAAGTTCAGGAAATGGGCAGGAAATTTTGCCAGGAGCATGTGCATTAGGAATTTCTTTCAAACTAACTATCGTGTTTTACGCGTGAGTGTGAAGCTATGAAATAGCAGCGTGCAAAGAAAGTGGTGTCCGATAGCCTGGGGATAGTGGATTTTGCTATTGGGCTAGTGATTTTTGTTCGTAACTTGCCCGACGGGCAAGTGCTGTTTTTTGGGGAAATTCAAATTACAGAAGGATTGTAATCAATCCTGCTAATCAAGAAGGGTTTGGTGGCCAGCTGAAATGACTTGTGGGCTAGTTCATACTAGCTACAGCTTGCCTGAATGGCACGCTGTAAAACGCACTTTCTTTGCACCCTGAATACATACAGAAATAATGGATTCTAGAGTTTCTAGGAGGCAGCAGTTGCAAGAACAAAAAGAGAGGGAAAAGCAAGAGAAAAGAAGTGCTCATTATGAGAAAAATAGAGAGAAAATTATTCATAATGTTCTAGAAGCCCAAAAGAGAAGTCAAGAAGCCAAGAGCAGAGGTGGACGGTCTTTAAGAAACTAAAACGTCCTCCTCAAAGAGGTCACAAAGAAAATTCGATAGCTTTTCTTCAAGGTAGATTCTTTTTTAGAGAAAACATTAATGATTGGACTTATAAACTTGATGAAAAGGTGGCAGCAGTCTTTCCAGGGACTGTTCGTTACATTTGTGGATCTTTGACATCGAAGGGAAAGAAATGGCCAATATTTCAAGTTCTTTTGGATGAGCATGAACAAATATTGACATCTTTCAGTGATTTTGTTACCTCTGCGTCCTGCATCCCTGACACTTAAACATCCCCAAAGACGCAAAATAATTGATGGCATGCGTCCCGTAGGATGCAAAGATTGAATGATCAATCTGAACTGTGTTTTTGTAGAAATGTATCTGGCCCGTTCGTGTAATTTCTGTGGCAGTTATTATGGCTGTTGTTTAATGATGCATATTTCTTTGAGCCTTTGTTGTGCTTTAAAATAGAAGGACTTTATTTTAATTTGAGTATACTGTAATACGTAAAAGCCCAAGCATTTTCAATTTCAGACTCAAATTTTCTTTAACTGGGACTTATTGGTTCTGGACTGTGACTAATGACAGGGCTGTCCTCTAGCAGAGCCTGGTGGCCCTTGGTGCCTAACGTTTGCCCTCGAGTGACTAGAAAATCTCGGATTTTTCATACAAATCATATGCTGGGCACCCTAGATTTTACAGTTTCAGAGCACTGGGCTCCCTTCAATTTTCCTTAGAGCACAGCCTTGAATGAGTTTTCACAAGATGAAAAACTATAACTATTTGTAACAAAATCACTGATCTCTTTGGATTTTTAGCAATAAACATGTTGAATAATTTTAAACTGGCTTTTTGGTTAAAAATTCCTACATAAGTACATATTATTTTGTGTAAAAAGGTGTGGTCTCCATGTATCATAGGTAATAGATAATAGTGGAAAATGGTCATGAAAATTGTTGAGAATGCATTTTTTATAATAAATAATTATTTTTTTTCTTGCTTTTTTGAGTGAGTTGAAACAGTTAAGTACTGTAAGATTTTTTTAAAAATTGATTTTTGAGCAATTGTCACACCTTTGTACATCATAACTGTGCTGCTGATCAATACTGCTGAATAATGATAAAACCAATCTCCAAGTGTATTGTAGCAAGATAGAAAATGCTATAGATTTGCAAGTAAATCATGCATACAGTGTATGTCATGTGTAATTTGAAACCTTGCTTTTACACAGATAGCAACTTTTCAATACATTCAACAGCAACCTACAATCAGGGACAAAAGTAGTTGACACACTTGTTTAAGATGGGTGCTTATAACAAACATTAAATTCATTCATTATTTCATTCTTTTTAAACGCCAAAAATCCCCTCACCCCCCGAATCAATGTTGTCTGAAGTAAAAAAAGACTTGAGGGTCCAAAATTCAACATTGATTTTAGGGGAAGGGGTTGGGGTAGACAGGGGAAGGGGATAAGCATATCCACTATGCAAAAAGGGGCCATTTTACAGAAGTGTGTCAACACTTTTGTCCCTCATCGTCTGAATGCAAAATTGTGCTACTGCACACAAGTTCAGCCGTGCATGACACTGATTTTAACTGAAATTAAACGAATCAATGACATGATTATGTTACTGGTGGTGGGGGTGACATTTACTTATTCACGACCGAATTATAGGGCCAATTCGAATTATGTGATGACGTAATAAAAGGGCTGCGATATCCAGATCCAAATTTAAACGGGTGCTTTTAACAAACGTTTAATTCATTTATTATTTCATTCTTTTTAAACGCCGTAAATCCCCTCACCCCCAGAATCAATGTTGTCTGATGTAAAAAAAGACTTGAGGGTCCAAAATTCAACATTGATTTTGGGGGGAAGGGGTTGGGGTAGACAGGGGAAGGGGATAAGCATATCCAGTATGCAAAAAGGGGCCATTTTACAGAAGTGTGTCAACACTTTTGTCCCTCATTGTAGCTCCAAATGCAGACGTTGTTTTGGTTTGTCACACAATCCTCCCCAATGATTCTCTGCTGAAATGAGCAGTTAAAAATTTAGACCAATCAAGGTCTTTTTCACCTTGAGAAATTTACCCATAGACCTGGGGTGCAACACTCCAGAAAAAGTCAGGAAAGTGAGAAAAGGTCTTCGAAAAGGAAATGCTCCTAGTTTTCTGAGAACAAGAGCCACTACATTTGTTTGTGACGTCAAAGCATCCCAATGCCAAAAATGCCCAACCTTATTTCATATCTGAAGTTCTAAATTTAATTTTCCATTCTAAGGGTAAATGACTGGATAAAGCCTACTTATGACTGGACATTGTCCATTGACCATTGACCAGCCATCATTATTTCACGCCCTAATAATATAATATTCTAGTTTTTAATGTGTAAGAGAAATTGCAGTGGGAATTTATATATCGTTTGTTGTATGCATTCAAGAACATAATATCAACGTGCACCTTGTGATAGTGATTGAAATATTGTTATTTTTAAAAATTTCTCATGAATTTCTCTCTTTCAGTTGTAGCAGTGCAGCTTGTCCTGTGGATGGTGAAGTGTTCCATCGTTCTCAGGTAAATCATTAATAGCTATCCAATAATAAATAATAATAATATCTATATTCATTTGATGAAAATACACATCAAAAGTGACAATGGTGGAGACTAAGTTATTACAACACTATACTAACAAGCACTTACAATTTCAAAAGTAACATAATAAAAGTAAGTTAGATTGTTAATTTATACTTTAAAATTAACCTATTTATAATACTATTTTTAAAGCATTCGGTGTTTACTTTAGGTAACAGGCTACTATTACATCTTTGTTGATGATTCCTTTACTCATGGTAGCATAGAGTATAGAGGATGGCAGCTGTTGGTGTTAATTTTTTGGAAGAGTTTCCCATTACTTTCTTCCAACAATGGTCAAATATCTAGTACTTCAGATGTATATCGTCTTTTAAAACATCTCTTTAAGAAACACTAGATTACATTTAAATCAGCTTCACCTGCACCGTATACTGGAAAGCCATAAGTTATTTTAGCGAGAACGATTATTGCGTTAAAAAGGGGATAAATTTCATAGTGGCTGAAGCCTCCTGTTCTGAGTCCCCTAATTATAAACAGACATTTGTTCAATGGCTTCACATAGCTTTCCCTTAATGTACTTTGAAAACGTGCAGTTATCTAGACTGTAACTAATCATTACATTACTAATTTAAAGTACTGTACAAGCCCTAGGATTTTCATGCAAATGATTGTTTCAGAGATTATCAATAATCATAGTTACATGTAACTGGGAGATTTCCTGTTGTCAGCAGGTGATTGCATTGTGCATGCGCATTCGAGCCATTGCCATGTAGTTTTGCCCTCGTGGCTTGTTTGGAGTTGCCTTGCTGCTTTTTGCCTTTTGTTCGTCCATTTGGCTTCAATTTTGGCCGGATTATTTGATCGCCGAGTGTTGGGCCCCTTTTGCCTTATCTTTTTGTGTCTGTTTGGTGAGCTGCCTTCACCATTTGCCATGCTGCCTCGTCATACGAGAAATAGCTTGGAGAGCTTTTTGCCAGCAAAAGTTCATAAGATTAATTTCTGTGTCATGATTGGTCATGTCAGCTCCTTCGGCTCTCCATGTCCAGCCACTGAATGGACCCTGTGTCTTTTTGCCACATTCTTGGATGATTCCTTGCGGCACTCTTCTATTAAGGTGTATCTATCTGCGTTACGGCCTCTTCATGTGGATCAAGGATTCCCGACCCATTGGAGAACTGCCTTCGGCTTCCAAGAGTTGTTCGAGGAGTCAAGTGTTCACAGGGCTATTTCCCTGCTAACCCACGTCTACCAGTTTCAAGTAACATTCTTCACATACATGAAACTCATTCGGGTTTGGACCTTAACTCATTTGATGATCATAAATTATGTTTTGGACTGCCTGTTTACTGGCTTATTTTGGTTTTTTGAGGTCAGCAGAATTCACCATCCCCACCCTTATAAGCTTATAAAACTGACCCATTCCAGAAAGGGTGCAGCATTTTGATTGGGCCTGGTTCTCCTCCTTTGTGTGCATTTCAAGCAGTTGTTTCCTTCCTTGAGTGCTGGAGTAACCGTCCTGGCCCCCTGTTCCTTTTTGAGAATGGCCTTCCTTTGTCTGGCTCTTTACTTACAGACAGATTAAGAGCTATTGTTCTATCTGCTGGTCTGCGTGGCGATTTTTCAAGTCACAGTTTCCAATTTGGGGCAGCCACTTCTGCTGCAAGGGCTGGTATTCCAGATCCAGGTTATTGCTCACAATAATGGCAGCTACCCTCCATTTTCATTATTGCTTATCAACAAGTTAAATGAGATTACCAATAATCATAGTTAACTGGGAGATTTCCTGTAGTCAGCAGGTGATCACATTGCACATGCGCATTCGAGCCATTGCCACATTGTTTTGCCCTCGTGGCTTGCTTGGAGTTGCCTTGCTGCTTTTTGCCTCCCACCCACCTCTTGGTTCTTTGAAACTCCTATGTTCAGGTTTAGTGTAAGTTCTTTTTTGTTCTTTATTCTCCACTGAGAGATCAGTGTGACAGGTGCAAGGGGGAGGTGACTCGTAGGAGGTCGCGATTTTTCATTATTGCTTATCGACAAGTTAACATGAAATAACCAATCATACACCTGTTCCGAAAAATCAAAATTCAGTTCAATTATTTTTCTACTCAGATTCTTAATGAGTAGAGCAGTTCCTTAATTTTGACTGTGGTTTTGTAAAAGTACTGTACATTTGTATTAAAAACGTTCTACATAATACGTACAGGGTACAAAGAAAGTCAGTTTTACAGCTTGCCATTCGGACAAGCTGAGGCTAGCACTTACTATGTCATTTCAACTAGCCAGAAAAAAATTTTTATGAGCAGGATTCATTTCAGTTCCTCTGTAATTTGAATTCCCCAAAAATCTTTACTTGCCAGTTGGTCAAGTTAAGAACAGCATTCACTAGCCAACTCTTATTTGTCTGCCATACACCGTATTCACAAATGGCGGACACGTGGGAAAAAAAATGGTGCATAGTCATGAAAGCGAGGCGTTGGAGGGTAAACAAAAATTGCAAATGAAGACTTTCAGTGAACTTGCAGAGTGTTTAGCACGGATTCCACCTAAAATAACTTTGCATGGACGTCTCTTTAAATACAATGACATGGGATGTCTTCTGCTTTTAATGTTTAGTACTGATTTGCTGTTTGCAATCAAAAGGGACGCATATATCTTCAAGGAAACAGGATGATTTTGTAGGTTGCCGAAGCCTCAGAAGCTCGACAAGTGGGTAATGGCTGGAGAACAGCGGCAAACATGTTGGCCCAAACTTCACGCTGAAAACTGGATACGAAAGCCAGCTCACTGCAATTCTGTTAAACAGAAGTAAAAACAGATATTGGTGGCAAGAAAAAAAGAAATAGGCGACGGATATATGGCCTACTTGTCAACGGAAGAGACCTCCGCCATTACTCAAAACAGGTCAAGTCGAGAGCTGGTGAAAGATTCATTCACGAGACTCATTCATTCATGTCAGTGTCATTTTACACATATCTATGTATGTCTGTATTACAACTTAATCCTTTGGATGATATTAATTCCGTCGCTTTGGAGTGAGTTGTTAGAGGTACATTGGCAGAGCTTAGCAAATTCAGTGCAAATTTAAAATCTTTTGATTTCTTTGTCATTGCAAAATAAAATAATTTTATCAAAACTAGAAGCTCTAGTGTGTGAATCTTATGGCTTGCTATTTGCCTGGTCTCCTTTACGGCATTATCTCAGAGAGCTCTTGGTAAAAAAGTGGTATAAAGCTCACATTTTACTAGTTTAAACTTTTAAGGCAATGTTTGTGCCAGAACTGAACACGCAAGCTTCTGTTTCGAATCATTAAATGCGAGTCTGGATCCGTTTAAGAAGACCATCATTTTATTTATTTATGTATTCTTCACTTTTAAAATATTATGGAACATGAAGTTAAAACTCTTAACAGCCAAAGATAAGAAATAGGAAAATTACTCGCTGAAATGAAATGTGGCCGGCTTACCGAGTCTGCCAAGTAACAAGTTGAAATTTTGAGTGTACTCCACTCAATCGCTCCTGCATTTATACCAAAAAGATAGTTCTAATTGATGTCCTTCATCGATAAAGACCAGAGAATAACGTCCTGGCAAATAAACACCAAACATAACTGCATCGAAACCTCAGTCACCGCTTCTTTCCTATCTTCCTTTTTTCCATCTCGATTTTAAGTGTTTTGTTCAATGGCACACGTCTCTTGCGTTAACAAGAAGGCCATATATCCATCGCTTATTTCTTTTTTCCTTGCCACCAAGATTTGCATTGTTTATAATTATTTCTGTTTTACCGAATTGCAGTGAGCTGGCTTTCGAACTCTGTTTCAATGTGAAGCTTGGACCAACATGTTTGCCGCTGTTCTCCAGCCATTACCCACTTGTCGAGCTTCTGATGCTTCGGCAACCTACAAAATCATCCTGTTTCCTTGAAGATATACGCGTCCCTTTTGATTGCAAACAGCAAATCAATACTAAACATTAAAAGCAGAAGACATCCCACGTAATTGTATTTAAAAAGAAGTCCGTACAAAGTTATTTTAGGCGGAATCCGTGCTAAACACTCTGCAAGTTCACTGAAAGTCTTCATTTGCAATTTTTGTTTACCCTCCAACGCCTCGCTTTCATGACTATGCACCAGTTTTTTCCCGCGTGTCCGTCATTTGTGAATACGGTGTATCTTGTATCTGTTCCCTCAGTGAATTACACAGTAGCTAACTTTTCTCCCAACCAGGGCTTAAAATTAAGGCCAGTCAAGCAACAATGTCTGGCTTAGATGACCGTTTGCTCGCTCAAATTTTTGGTTGGCTGGTTATTTTGACCAGACTTGTATATAAATGACCTGAAAAGAGAAATACATTTTTGCAACATTACATTTCAAGAGGACTTGTAAGTATCTTTTTTCACTTCATCACAGAAATGTAAGCTTAGGGGGCCAACCATTTTGCGGGTTGGGAGGTTTGATTTTTGTTTTCAACCCCATCATTCGCCTTGAATTTTTTTTCTTGGAGTATGTGCTTGCATGATATTTTTTCTCCTTCCACTTTGTAAGACTTTTTTGTTGTGTGGGTGGGTTGAAAAAGTCGGCTTTCAGCTCTAAATAAAACTACGATGGAGATGTGAAATAATCTTTGGACAAGCATGGTAATTTTTTAAGAGTTTTTGACTGACCTTGAAACACAGCACATTGATATTTTAACGCTGAATATAAAAGCAGTGAGATGGGGACCCCTTCGCACTGGGAAAAGAGTCAGGTGGGGATACTGAGAAGAAAAAAAATAAAAATCTTCTTAATCTTCCTATAGGAATGTGATAGCAAATCCAATAACTTGAATAAACACCAAGCACAAGGGCTTTCATTGCAGCTGAGTAATGGATGGTTAGAAGTACTGGAATTGGTGGCTTAATTTGTCCTCAGAATAGGAGCCTTTGACGGTTAAGACTCATGAGAGTTTACTGTTAGATGATTACTAAGAGTTTAGCCTTAAATAATAACTTCCATTTTTTAGGCCTTTTGCACATATGAACAGATCAAAAACCATATTACAGTTATGTAAGGCTCTCCAAAACATAGTACATTAAAAGGATATTGAACTCTGTTGTTGTTTCAGGTTTTCACAGCTAGTCTTGGGATAGTAGTGTTTTGCAAACGTGTGTTTGATTTACTCAAAACAGCTTATTAGCTTTGCAGAAATCTTAACCTTTTCCAAATAAATTTACTGATCTTCTTATCTTTTTTGATTTTGCTTAATTTTCTGCAGGCTTTTCCTGACAGCTCCTTGCGTGAAGAAATACAATCCCTTGTTGTCCAATGCCTATTTGTGGGGAACGGATGTGTGTGGAATGGAAGAGTGATGCACCTGGAGGTACAAAGATACAATATTAAACAAAAACACAGGCAAATAAGCATGTTCCAAGTTTCTTTTTTTTTTTTGAAAATTGAATGCCAGAAAACACTGTCATTCTACTGACAATTTGGGCCTGAAAACTTCAATATTGGTGCCCAGGGTGACTTTTTAAAATTATTGTTACTTCAAGAAAGGCGCAGTGATAAATTCCAATAATTCAACTGCAACTTAAGAAATATCTGCATTGCCAGATTCACTAGCATTATAAAGCTTGTCACCTTTTTTTGTTGTTGTTTGCCTTAACAAAGAAAAGCAATAGCATCAAATGCTTAAGTTTCACTTGAGCTAGCCGGTTTAGTATTGACAGTAACATGCAGATATCATGAAAACTGATCATGTGTGTCCTAACTATTCCCTCAACATTGTTTTCACCACATTCTTACCACAGCTGTATCTGAGAGACTGGCACAGGCTACACATGAGCTTGCTGGTCAGCTATTATTTGCCTCAGGGGTGTAATGACAAGCAAAAGCTCTTCCTTTCCATTCCTCAGCCTGCTTTTATTCCGCATTCATTTGCAAATCCAATAATGGTGAACAATAACTTACATTGTACATATGTTTGTACTGCCACCAAAAAACGATTTGTCTAACAATGTAGCAGAAGAGGGGGAAAATTTTGAGTGACATAATGCGCTAAACAGCAAACAGCACTGTACTTTTATTAACAATGATCCTCATACTTATTTATAAAATAACTACACAATGTAAGATAGTATGCACCCTCTGATTGGCTGAGAGGTGTGTTTGCATGAGAGTATGTAAACACAGTTGTGACGTCAAGATGATGTTTTGCTGTGCATGCGCTAATCATGCAAGGACAAATTTCAGTTTGGAGATGAAAACTCAACAAATGTACTTTATTTACCCATTTCCTCGGTGGCTGAAACTTGGAAAATCTTTACAAGCACACTGTGTCAATTTCTTTCGCTTAAGGTGACATTTTAAGCAAGAAAAATGCATATTTTAGAAAGCATCTTTTTTGCGAAACAAGAATTGATTACCCCTACAAAACTTTGTGTACAACCCTTTGTGACTGGTAAGAATTTCTCTTTTAATCAGTGCCATAAACAAAGAGTTTTGCTTTTTTTTATCGGGAAAGTTATTTTTATAAACGCAATAGAAAACTTTTTTACTGTTTATGCATAGCCTGATATAAACACTCGAGGGTGTGGGAGAATTCTCTATAGTTACAGGTATGTCTGTCTCAAATTCTCCCAACACCCCCTCGTGTTTATATTGGGGTATGCAAACACAGAAAACATTTTCTATTGTTTAATATTATGGACCTATCAATCTATAATCTGAAGGGGAGGTGGGGGCGGGGGAGGTCCGGCAAAGGCCTGGGATTTGAACTCAAAGCATTTGTTTTGGTCAAATGCCCTACCCAGGGACATTATATTATTTAGTCATTGAGAGAACAAATTCCCCACCCCTCCAAATAAGACTAGAGGTCAAATGTGTTTCATTGAAAGTAGCAACATACCAACCTTGTGAGAAAACTGCATCCGTTTATTTTAACTATTATCTTTAAAATGCTGTCTTTATATAAACAGGCTTAACAGTTTTAAAAGTAAGTACAACAGAATGCAATCTTTAGCTTTATGCAACAAAACCTTTAAAACTGTATTGCATGATTTTTTCCATTTTCTCAGCCCCAAATATAACTAGCCAATACACTGAATACAATACACATTGTGAAGTTTAATAACTGTGAACCAAGTGGTACAGTCTTGTTTTTCACAGCTTTTCAGCTTTTCCTTTTGCATAAACTAATTTTTTTGAGGCACCTCAGTGAATGAATAAATATATTAATTTGAATTAGAATGGAGAAGATAAAAATAGGTACCTTGTCACGTTCTCCTCGGCCGCTGTGTACAAAAAAATACCCACAGATCCTTGTAGGAACAATGGCTGCCGTCTTTGGTTACCAATCCGCCTGCTAATCCCCTGGTAATGCGACTGGTAACTAAGTATTTTACATCTTCCAATCCAATATGGCGTCTGTGATCGGAGGAAATACAAAAGTTCCCGTCCCTGGGACTTGGCGATGAAATTCCCCACTATGTGTGTCGGCTCCCTTTGTCAAATCCCCGGCCTTTGCCCGGCCTCCCCCGACTCACCCCCCACGCCCCAAGTTAACAGTGATAGGTGCATTATGTATTGCCAAAATTGTTTAACGAGCATGAATACAAAAAATTCAAAATTCAGCAGTGAAATTGTTTTGGAATTTCAAAAATAAATTACTATCAGGTAGAAGGAGCCACCAGTTCCAATTTTCGGGACAAGTAAATTCATTGTTTGCTAATTCTTGAAACAAAAGCCGATTGCCTATCTTGCTATTCTTTTAAAGGTACTTTTTAGTTTTAGCAGCACTATAAATTGCTCCAAACATTGCTTGCACTTGTATTAACGACGGAGCCACCTTAAGTTCTGTTACCATCAGGTTGTTATATTTTTTAATTAGCCAAGTTGGTGGGTAATGAAATGAGTTTTGAACTTTTTTTAATTCCTTTAGAAGCATCTGACCGACTTTCATGGTAACCAAGACTCCACTTTGATGGTATGATGATTTTCTTCATATAAGGTGTACATAATAATTTAGAATAAGATATTTTTGAGATATTTTAACTCATTATATAGAATTGTGTATCCCCATATACATTGTAGATCTACAGGAAAAAAAAAACATGCAAAAATTTTCTTTGTAACTGGCACTCTTCAAATTGAAATTTGGTGCCCAAAGACATCTTCACAGTAGCAGTAGGTCCTTCAGAGTAAATTAATGAAAACATCAGTTTGTCAATGCAAGGCAGCTACAACCTGTATTAGTATGCACCTTTGAAGCCTGGTTTATAGTGGGAAAAAGAAATTGTCCTTATCCCGGTCACGTCAGTAAGCACACAACCACATTTTATATTTTACCTAATATTAGGAGGCAACTTTGTGGTAAGAATCATGCAATGAATCGAGAAAGGGGGAGTGGGGGGTGGGAAAGACCTTAGTTTTTCCTTTTTTCCATTCCTTGATTCTTGAGGCTTGTGCTTTTCCTCTCACCACTAGCTTGGTTCATATCAGTTGTGAACATTTCTCTAATTTAACCCATTCGCCCCTGAACCGCCCTTAACCGCCTGGGCAGATCCACGTCCCTTCTAACGCTTGTGACGTCATCAGATTTAACAGTCAAGAACAATTTTGTCAGCAAGTTTCAAACCATGCCAGAATGAGCACAATTTAGTCAAGGAGGTCAGTGACAAAGGCAAAAAACCATGTATTCTTGACCCAAAATTCCTATGAAAATCTTGTTTCTTTTCCCACCTACCTTTCCTTTCATCTAATCCTCAAGCTTTTCCAAAACATTTTCCCACCGAAATGAAGCCTACTAAATGCTCCGCAAAAGAAAAAAACGAGGTAAGAAAAGTGAAGAAAGCGAAAAGAAAAAGTCAAGTCTGCTGTGTTACTTTTTCTACTGTTATCTACAAGAAGTCCATGAGCTAGACCCCAAAATTTTAAAAATTACTGTCGGTACCATACCATCTGAGAAGAATAGTTCTCTTAGTAATTCTTGAGAAGTACACATTCATAGAGTTGGAAAATATGTGATAGCATTTCTCCGGTGGTAGCTTCTTGTTAATTACGGCCTATATACAACAACAACAACAACAAGTTTATTCAGTATTACCATTTTGTACAGGTGTTACCGATTAAAATAACAATAATAAACAGCTAAGTTTAAGGAAATACAGGTATGATGGAATAGTAGAATTAACTACGTTTCTTTCGTCTTTCAAATGCTTGAAAGATGAAATTAGCAGCTAGTCTGCTGATATGTGAATCAGTATTGTTAAAAAGAAAACAGACTTTATCATGGATATTGTAGTGTGTAAATAATGTATTTCGGTCGTTGATTTTAATAAAAAGAGTCTTTCTCAAATCATTGTATTGATCACAGTGAAATAATATGTGCAGTTCATTTTCAACCGAATTTTGGCTGCAATGATCACAGATTCTAAGGTCTTCAGGAGTTTTGGGGATTGTAAATCTTCCAGTTTCTATTTTTAAATTATTAAATTAAATTATTTTTAAATTATTCTATTTTTAAATTATTTTTATATATTAGTATGTGTAATCAAATGGTGACGAGTGAAATTAGGGAATAATTTCGCGCGCGTTTTGTCCAAATCCTTATAATTTCCCGAGCCTTGAGGCGAGGGAAATTATTAGGATTTGGGCAAAACGCAAGTAGTATACCATTTGATTACCTATTAATATCATGGGTGACGAATTACGTTAGCAATCTTGGATTTTTGACATGTTTATCCTGGATCGTATCGATCGAGAACTCCTGCACTCTCTCGAACGTTTAGAGTTTAAATTTGGCTTAAGTTCAGAGTTTTTCGACAAAACACCTGTTAGAATCCTTCTTGATGTGCTCTTTCGTGTATTCAGGTTTTCTAAAGCGTCTTTTTGTGCCCTGACATCTTCATTCATGACATTTTAAACCTTCGTCGCCATCTTGGCACTGAGACGTACGGAAGGTTGCCATGGCAATTTTGTAATTTCACATATGAAATTACAGATTAACTCTGAAATTTCGCGCCAAAATTAAGGAGTAATTCGTCACCTATGATATTAGGCACCTAATTAGCATAGACACTAGCTTTGATGTTACTGGGCAATTTCAGTGATTTCAGTTAAATCAAATTGGCTTCAATAATGAACTATGTAGTCTATTTTAGCAAAGTAATGCAAAGAGGAAATAAATTCTTTGCATTTTTGTTATTTGGGGGACTGGGTCTCGAAACGGTGTATGACATTTGCAGACTGCAGACTGCAGACTGCAGACTGCATGAGGCAGCAAGACTGTTGATTGAATGAAACCAAAAATATCGTAATAAAGGTGGCGTCATCATCAACATCACCTTGTTCCGAGAAGTAAGGCCTAGAAGCGAAGTATATATTTTTCAGACAAATTACACCCACCTTATTTCTAAAAGAGCCTTTGGCTCTTCTTTTCGTATTGAATTAGAGCAGAATAATGTCTGCCGATGTCACAAACTTGCTCATGAATCCATAGCGACAGTCTAGCAATTTAGCCTACACCACAGACGAAATTAAACTATGGTTATATAAGTCTGTCTGTGAAACAGCGCCGGAATCCTTATTCTACAGGGGCCCCACCTGTGTACTAGGACTTGAGTATGAGCAATGATTTGCCTATTTCATTTAAAAGGTGTTAAATGCCCTTGATCCAGCCTCCTCCTCAGGCGCTTCGTTTTTCGCATGGCAGAGGCGAGCGCGAAACGAGTGACTGGTGATGAACCGCAAGGGACCATGGGAAGGGTACAGACAACACCGCGGCAAAATTTCTACGCACGCACTAGGTTGAGCATTTCCGGTCTCTTTTTCAGTCACACTTTCCAGTCAGTGGTCAGATCATGGTCAGATCTAAGGTCAGATCAAAGTCTCCCGCGCGCGCTCGGCTTCATTCTGTGTGCAGCTTGTGGTTTAGTTTTTCTGCTTCATGCTGCTCGTGTTTTTGGCTATTTTGTAGTTATTAAAATTGCTTTTATGGATAACCAGGCACAGATCACTGAAACAATTAGTCGATTAGATTCAGAAAAGGTAAGATGATAATAACTTAGTGTGTAATTTTGGCTAGAGCGTCAGGTAAACTGATTTTCATTCACGAAAACAAAGTTTTTGACTGTTATTTTTCACTTAACCTGGCTGATACTAAGACATAAAAAGTTATCATTGCAAGCTTTTGTATTGTAGTTCTAATTTTCAGTTCTTCAGTTTCTCAGTCTTCATGTCTTAAAGCCGATTCGAGCTTTATTTGGAAAACGACAACTCACAATCGCTTTGTAGTTTTATTTTATACCAGTGAGTTTAACCGTGTTTTGAAACGAAACTCTTCTGAGTTGATTGCCATTAAACGTAGCTTAATTATACTGTTGAGGTTGGCAGCAAGTTGACAACTCTGTTAACTTTTTTTATTCTCAGAATCAGAGAGCGAAAGCTGGTTCGATGGCTTTTAGAAGTCGAACTTTTCATGCCATGTATTTAGTAACCTGAGATCAGGCTCTATTTTCGTTTCGCTTTGAAAATTACATTCCGGCGGGCAAGGCGAAACGAAAAGAGATTTCAGCGGTAGCCGTTAGAGAGAATGTATGAGAACCGCTCAAATTGGGCCTGATCTCAGGTTATGTATTTAGCGACTGGAAGTTTCGTGTTTGCATGAGATGCAGCCGATCCGCACAGTTTGAAATTATTGAAGTCTTCAACCAAAGAACAGCCATGTAAAAGAATTAAATAGTTATTTCCTTGAATGAAAGTCATTTCTAGCCATGTTTAGTTTCCCGGCACTGAAAACTCCGGGTGTTCTTGACTGCAGTCATCAAAGTCGAAGTTGTTATTAAATCCCGCCTACCTTTTGTTTTGAGTTCTTGTTTTCTCTGATAATAAAGAAAATTATTAAACAGACTAAAATTTTATTTCCTGGTTTTAGTGTCAATAATCATGATGACGTCTTTATTTTGGTTTCTTTCATAAGTATTGTTACTCTTTTCTTAGTTGTCGCCTTCTCCCAAATTAACTTATGCCAAACCAGTAGCATGCAAGCCAGTAAAAACAACTTCGTCTTGTCGAGCGCTCGCGACCTACAAACTTCAAACATCATTTTCACCGTTGGTGCAAACAGATAACCATGTGGTGCAAAAGTTTGACGTTAGAAAAATATATAAGCTTTCGAATGAAGCGATTTTTTTTACCCCCTTTTTTGTCTGTTTCTCCCTTTTTGCTTTTAAACTTGGTGCGACGGCAATGTTAGGCTTACAAAATTGGTTGATATACTAGACCGGAAATAAAAAGCGGACCGGATATTAAATTCTGTGCTCATGCGCACATTTTCATCAAAAGAGAGACGTCTGGGTACGAGGCAGCCCTTGATCTATCCTAGTTGTTGTCGACGTAACTGTAGTGAGCACGAAGTGCTCGGAATCTAAAAACCTTTTTTACAGAAGACTACTATTTAGACAGGCAGTAGTGGGCATT
>BOPM01001107.1:9755-41118 GCA_022179025.1 Porites australiensis | reverse complement strand
GCCATCAGAGGAGAAGGGTGTACTCGGAAACTCAGCTAACTTAAAAGTGCTTATGGTATCCTCCATGTGAAGCTCAGGCCTTGAGAGAATCACAACAAAGAAACGTGTGAAGAGAGCTCTGTTATCCTTTATGGGTGCGATTGCACTAGTTGTTTTGTTTTTCTTTGTTTGCCGAGCAAACTTCCACGACTTGAGATGTGCCTTTTTCTTGGGGCCTCGACGATCTTTGCTTGAACAAACTAATGTGCCAACATACGCCTGACCGATGTCAGTTTGCGTTAGCACTCCCTCCTTGATGTAATCTAGCATAACTGCTTTTGTGATGATGTTCGCCAGATGACTTTCTGTCGCGAAAGGGTCACTCACGTAAAGCACATCTTTAAGCTTCTGCACATTCTCTTTATAGCCCTTTGTTAGCACATCACTTAAATCATGATGGTGTGATGATGAAGCTCTTTGTAATCCCACCATTTCCTCAGCTTGCGCCGCAAGTCGACTCAGTTCTGGGACCTCAAGGAACCATCTTGCCATGGCTGCTGGTTGCTGTGTCCTTCCCGAACCTTCATCAACTTGTTGACGTGTTCTATAGCATGGTCCGGACCAATTGCACAGAATGGGCGCTCCTTCTTGGTTATACAAAAGATTCTTTGCATGAATTCAAGGCGAATATCGGGATCATCGATCTTAAACCTGCATGTGCATCTGCGCTAGAAATATATAGTGGCACCATTCGTGCAAAACTCAGCCTGCCTTGAGCAAAGAAATAATGTGCCAAAGCCTTGAGGGACTCAAGGTGAAGATTCCAGTCTTCCTCTCTAGATGCGCGTATGAACAGGAGGATACACATCACAAACTTCATGTAGTCCTGTGCAAATTTGAATTAGTAGTAACACGGAGACTCCATGACCTTATCAAATCGCAAAAGCCTGTCTTGAAGCCCGTCGGTTTCCATTGCGATTAAAAAGTCTTTGAGTTGTGTTTCGTCCCTCGCTCACTTTATCAACCTTCCTGGCAGATGATGTTCATGGCAAAGGATGCTAGTATTACATTTGTGTAATCAGCTTCGCTCTCCAAAAACGCCTCCATATGCAAATCACTTAGAGCAGAGTCTGTTATCCTGTGAGGTCTGAATACGCTTCATACGTTCCCCTTCAAGAATCTATCGCATTGTATTTGAGCCATATCCCCGTCGCTATCCATTCTTCGCAAAAGCAACTGCCCTCGATTGATGCCCCAAGAGTGCTTTAAGAGGTCATCGTGCATGATCATGTGCATCTCGCCGATTCAGAAAACCAGGTCGTCCAAGTGCGGAACCTTCCTAAACATAGTATACACCCATTTACTTCTATTAGTAAATGTGTTGTTTTAATGCGGCAAATTGATGATAATAAATAAATAAAACTCCATAATCTTGCGGTTCTTTCCAGATAAATCGCATACAAGGTGGTAGTCGTCAGGTAAATATGCCTTCGCACACTAAAATCAAATAAGAGAGGAAGAATAACCTGAAACCAAATAAGGTGTTGAGTTTTAAACTACGGGGAGACCATCAAAACGCATGCCTTTTCTAGCTGGACTCAGACAGGATTATACCATATATTTTCCGGTGTTTACAAATCGGCAGAGAACGGAAAGAGAACTTTAAAAAGCTGGAGAATTGGACTCGTAAATTCAAAGAGGATTCATTAAAAGATGTAGTAAATATCTGGAGAAAAGAAAAGATGTTTCTGAAATGACAACCCGTGTATCTTGTTTAAATATTTGGTCCATTCGTTCATTCCTTGAAACAGTCAAAATGTGATGTAAACTGCAGTTGTAAATGCATTTAGATTAAAGTCGCGAATCAAACTGAAGGCATTTTGTTGTCAATCATCAGCTATATAATGACGTCATATCTGATTTGCATAAAACAGGCCTAAATGGCTCTGAAAAAATTGCAGACACCATTTAAACTGTAAGTTTCTGCAAAGAAACTTCAATGTTCATAAAATGCCCACGAGAACGATTTTTGGGACACATGGCCCTGGACTAGTCCTGTTTATCGCCTGGACGAGTCAAAAAGTTTTAAAGTTTCTTAAGAGTGGATGTATGTAAATATCGACCAGAGGTGGGAAAAATAACATTTTTGAAAAATTCCAAAAAAATTATGTAGACTCCCCTTGGTATTCTAGTAATGAGAATTTCATTGGATAAATATTTTGGCGATACGGCGAATGTCAAGTTCGGGCGATTGACGGCCTCCACCAGGCCGCTTTTTCGGGCCTCTAGACCGGGCTACGAAAAGACCTTGATGTCAATCGACATCAATTATCACCCAACCCAAAAAGCTTCTCATCGTATTAAAAGAGTTTTAATACACATATTGAGTGGTCATGTTCTTGAATTGATTGCAACTGGAATATTTTATGAATTTAAGGCTTTTACGCGAGCAAAATATATATTGTCAAATTTCAAAGGCCTAAAATCACATCCGATACATGATTTCAAACAGAAAAAGACATTCCATATTAAAGAGTAACCTCTAAGCTGTCAAACTATACTTTCAAAACTCTGGGCAACATGTGAAATGAATTTTTGGGAACGCAATAAGGGAGCAATTCTTAATGCCTCGTCGAAACAGAGGCTGCCAGCGGACTTCACCCTTGCTCCTGGTATAGAGGCGTCCCAAGTGGCATACTGCTCGTGAGCATGTGATAGGAAAGTCAGAGATCTTGAATATATTATCGTGCGAGAGGGTTTTCATTGTAGTTGAAAATTGGATGGCGAGGTGTTCCCGAACTAGCGGGCTTATATCGCCTCAAAACGAGAACCTTTGAAGCTAAAAACTGCGAAGCGGTTTCTGCAGATGCTGTGTTTTATTTTCTTAATATTTTTGTCGAAAATGAACGGACAAATGCAGAGTGAGTTGGATAAATAGAAGATTTTTCATTTCAACGCGCATGTAGCAGAAAGTTGGTTGTATTAAAGCGCTAACTGTGTTCGCCGTAGTTGTCCGATGACTCATTTTCTTCCAACAATGCTTTGGGTAAGAACAACGTTTCAGTTAAGAGGTAGTATGTCAGCTCTCTTCCGCTATTTGTGCGTTTACGTTCACAAAAGTGTTAGCCTATCATTTTAGCATTAAATTTGACCAACATTTTGTGGAGCGATTTCTACGGTCATGATTGCCTTCAAACTTGCAGACATAAAACCAGAGAGCTCTGAGGCTTATTTGCTGAAATTATGGAAAAATCGGTCGTGGGATTTCGCAGTTATTTTCATTTTTCGTAAAATGAGGTTTTTAAATATATGCCGATATCTCAAATGTTTTTATACCTATAAGAAAACAAATAACATTTTCTTAAAGTTCCATCATTATTTATTAAGGATGCAAAGGATCGTAGAAATCGGCTGAATCTTTCATTCTGAAAAACGCGAATCAAAAACATAACCAACACGCATATAAATAGGAACGGGCCACCTTAAGTTTCCCGAGAACTAACGTCACAAGATAAAGCGTTTCCTGATTGGATACTTCCCTAACGGCACACCCCCGTCACACCACCGGCCAGAAAACTGGCCGGTCAAAAATAGTGCGCTCCAGGTGAGAAAAGTCCGTTTCCCAACTGATCACCTAACCAGCAGAAAACGGAAACGGGCTTTGAGAAAGTCTAAGGCAGTCTCTGCGCACGTACTGAGCTACTCCCTCGTCGTCAATTTAAAGCATTGCATCTTCAACACATTTCTTAACTTTGCCAAATTCCTCCTTTGCGGCTTTAACACTTTGAGCCTGTGGGTGTAACTTTTCGGTTGTTTGTTTCAGTTGAGGAAGGAGCTCGTCATACTTGTCATCAAGAAATTTGACTGTTTTGCCAAGTTCTTCAAACTTCGCTGTCAACTTGTCAAGCTTTGAGTTAATTGGACCAGTTCATTCCCGTAAAAGTCCTTTAACCTCATCCAGTGTGGCCATGTTTGCGATAAGTGTTGTAAATTTGGTGAAGCACTAATGGATGTGTCCAACCGCCATATTGACAAATGCTTATCATATGCTTTGTCCTTTGTCTTGCACTGAAATTGTATGTTTCTGTTTTCTTTAGCAAGTTCCAAACCTGGATGATGAGAATCCCACTCAGCTTGCCTTTGCTCGTTTTGTAAATGTGTCACAGCAGGCAGGTCCTGGTCCTTTTTGTGCAGCTGGTCAGGACAATACAGTATGTGCTCTACAAAACAGAAACAGGGATCGTGTACCGTAAATGATCGATTAAGCGCCGCGGTTCTTATTTCATTTTCCCTGTTATAGGTGCGGCGCTTATTTCAAATACGGGTAAAATTCTGAGGGGAATATAGAGAGAATTAAGTGAGAAGCTTACTAGGTATGCATAATTTGATATAAATATGTACACCTCGAACTGTTATATGAAGTTTCCCCACATTGAAACTTTAGAACTCACGAGTTGGTCGAGGTCTTATTTCTCAAGCGATATGGTTTTGATCTCTCTTTATATCAAGCGCCGTAACAAAGGTGGGGCCTTATTTTCAAATACCTAAATTAGCGCCGTGGCGCTTATTCGAGAGCGGCGCTTATTACAGTTGCGGCGCTTAATCGATCATTTACGGTACCTAGGGAATATCCTCGTGACGTTTAAACTGAAATACCACACACTAAATCAGTGTGTGGTATGTGGGCTTTGACCTGTTAGTAATAAGTCAAAGCCCACATGGAATGAGTAACCCCAAGCTCAAACGGAGGTAAGATGTCATTGTAACGATTTCATTGGAACTGCATTTAAGTGACAGCGTAAAGTTTATTTCTAGTAACACAGTGCAAATGAAAAACGAAGGTCAAAAAATATATATGATTATATCCCATCATGGATGAATACCAAATTGACAAAAACAGGCTGAAGTTTTAATCTCCTCTTGCATCTTAGATAAAAGTGGTTCTCGCTTATTTTTCTTCATTTTTTATTTACCAGTTCACTTCATTACAACTCATTAATGATAAAGAAACATTTTATATTTCTGGATGAGAAAGGTGTTGAAAGACAGTGGAATCCCTGTTGTGCGCACTGCAACTTTAATGCATCATATATATCTTTGATTTTTTCCATTAGGTTCCAAACATGGGAGAGCAGGATCCCATTCAGCCTACTTTACATCCTTTTGTAAACGTGTCACAGCAGGCTGGTCCTGATGCTTTTGGTGCAGCTGGTCAGGGCAATACAGTATGTGGTCCACAAAACAGAAACAGGGATCATGTACGTGACGAATTATGGGCTGAAGCATTCAGAGATTTGACAGCCCAACTTCCAAGGCAGGTAAGGTCTCATTTTGAAACCTCTTTCAGTAACGTATTCAGTAACGTATTCCTCAAACCTGTTCTTTTTTTATCTTGATGGTAGAGCTAGATAGAGGATCGGCAAATTTCCGCCAAAAGTTTCGAGCAATTGTCGTGCTTGGTATACCGGTAACAACAAGTTGCCTAGGGAAGCCAAGGAACACAATCTGTTTGCTTTCCTCTCCTGTACATCTCAAGCACCTTTCTTAATATTGTTTCTGACCCCAGCACTGCACGCTAACATTTCTGGATCATTCCCACAGAGATTTCCACATCAATAACCTTCAGGTTGTTTTATAATTAATTGGTATTGTTGCTACTTTTTCCACTGCCACGCCACGTTTTTCGAGCTTCTCCTGGAAGATCTTGATACTTTTTATCTTTCTTATCTTCTTTCTCTCTCACCATTCCATTCCCGAGATTGCCACTTCTACAATTTGGCAACTTCTGTGTCTCTTGTCAATGATCACGAAATCTGGTCTCCTAGCCCTAATTTCATGATCTGTTCGAACACTGACGTCCCACAGAGGTTAAGAGAAGTTCATTTTGCTCAACCCTTATGTCCTTGCCAGATCCCATTGGATTGCCCTACCCACATTCTCGTGCCTCTCTTTTTTTTTGTGCCAGTTTCGGGCATAAACTTACAAAATGGCCGATTGCCTCATTTCTCTGCTTGCACATTCTCCACTTGGGTCAACCTGGGACTTACCAGTCGTTACTTTAGCGTAATTTTTACGTATAAACAGTTCCTCCTCACTGGATTGGACATAACTTTATAGCGATATGCTTATTTGATTAATGCAGTCCTCTGCCCATATCAGGCCGCTTCCTCCATCCCTCCTTGGTGCATAAGGTCATGCCATACAATCCCGTGGACGAACTTCCATTCATGGTTAGCAATTTTCTTGTTCTGCGGTCTAGATTCCGAAGTTCTTGTTTCGTCCATTCAACTATCCGCCCGCATATCTGACAAGTGATACTGCCCAGGTGTTTGCCTTGTCGTAAGTATTCATCCCTGTTTTACTCTTTCTTCCATTGCTCTTATTATAGTTTCCTGAGGTAGTGTAATCCCTTCTGACCAAGACAGCACTCTTCTCGATGCCACGTTTCATACCAATGTCGTTGCTGAATATTCTCACTAATTATAGCGGCTTTTCCTGCAACCTCTCTGCACATCGGGTAGTACATTTCCACATCTAAGAATTCGTAGAGCTTGTCAGATATTAACCCTGTTAGCAGTTCCCACAAAACAGGTAAAAACGTTATTGGACAGTAATTTCCTGCTGCTGCGCGTCTCTCCAATCTTTCATTTTAAGAACATACGGTTCTTCCCTTCTTCATCCACACAGGAACGCTTCCATAGTCTAGGCACAGTTGAAGCTAATTTTCAGCTGTGGCACTGTAGTATATTATTGTACCCCGTAATCGGAACTAAACACGAGAACAGTGGGTGTGCGTACGGATATTATGAACTGTTACATCTGACGTTCTAAGTTGTGGGTCACCTGTGCTTCTGAGTCCGCAATCTCAGTCAGTGACGTTTTAGTGACTGTAAATAAAGGGCGTAGCTCGTTGCACTTTGCCGCGTGTTTTCTTTGTGTGCTTGTTAGTAAGAGATTAGCTGATTATAGCCTTAAGTTTAAAAGGCAGTCGTTTTCTATGCATCACAACGATTTAATCAGCTATCTCAAGGAACAAAGTACTACGACCGGAACGTCTGGAAACTGATCTGAATCGCGCAGAGGCTTCGAAAGAATGGCTTCATCGGAAACGAACCTTCGATAACTTTGTGGCAGTCTTACCGCGAGAGGGTCTCGACAAGCTCAAGGTATTAGCAAATTTCGTGTCTCCCGCGATCTTTCAACACATCGAAGAGTTTACAGAATATGAAGCAACCGTTGGAATATTACAAGCTCCTTTTGTGAAGCCGAGAAACGAGAAATTTGCGCGTCATATTCTTGCCACACCGCCGCCAGCAGCCTCATGAAACACTTGACGAATACCTCTATGCTCTGAAAACTCTCAGCAAGGACTGTAACTTCTAAAGTGTCACAGCTTCACAATGTCGCGAAGAGAGTATAAGAGATGATTTTATTACTGGTTTACAGTCTCCTTAAATCCGCCAGAGATTATTGGAGAATAAAACACTAGATTTGAACACCATGTTCGACCAAGCTTGTGCCCTCGAATCAGCCATCCGAACCTATGAATCGTATACAGTTCCTTCATCCTCTGTGAACGCAGCAGTCCCTCCCACCCCTGCCCTCGCAGCAGAGCAGGACCAGCCAGATCCCAACACCCTAGGTGCAATAGAGTCTAAGGCTTCTAGTTGCTTCTTCTGTGTGACACGTCTGTTGGAAGTGTCCAGCTCGTGATGCAATGAGATGAAAGTGTCAGAAGGAAGGCCACTTTGCAAAGGTCTGCCGTGGAAGGGCCGTCACCAAAAGTAAAGTTTCTGCGGCGGCCACCGTACCTGTAGGGACTCCAACATCTCTTTCAAAGTCATCGGGAACTGTTATATTGAAGGAATGCAAGTCAAGGCTTTCTTCGGTAGTGGTAGTAGGGAGAGTTTTATCCATCCCAGTTTTACTTTAGGAGCTCAAATTTCTCTGGTAGTTAATCTTTTATCTGGCACTGAATCTATGGCTACATCAGCATCAAGCTCAGTTAAGGTCCGAGGAACATGCGTAGCCAATATGTCTTATCAAGGGCACAAGTACCAGGGTTTCAAGCTGTCTGTTCTGCCTGGACTTTGCGCTGACTCATCCTGGGGATTGATTTCCTATCGCAGCACTCAAGCGTCGTCTTCCATTACGGTGGCTCCGACCCACCCCTGTCTGTCTGTGGGTTTAGTACACTGAATGTAGATCCACCTGAACCGTTTGCAAACCTGACTGCGGATTGCCATCCAGTTGTCGGAGATACAGTGAAGAAGATTCTGCCTTCATTGACGAGGAAGTGAAAAGATTGCTAAGAGAAGGTATAATAGAACCAAGTCGCTCATTATGGCGGGCACAGGTCGTGTTAACTAAGGATGAGAATCACAAGAAGAGGCTAGCTATTGATTACTCACAGACCATTAATAGGTTTACGCTTCTTGACGCATTCCCTTTGCCAAGAATAACCGACATGTTCAATAAGATCGCCCAGTACAGAGTCCTCAGCACTACCGACCACCGAAGTGCGTATCATCAAGTGCCACTCAAAGATGAAGACAAGCCCTGTACAGCCTTTAAAGCTCGAACAACCTCTAGCAGTTCCCTCGTCTGCCCTCTGGCGTCACCAATGGTGTAGCTTGTTTCCAGAGAGAGGTGGTGAAGTTTGTATAGGAGAATGATCTCGAGGCAGCCTTTCCTTACCTTGACAATATCACTCTGGAATATCACTCTATCACTGTGGAAAGGACCGAAAGGAACGTCACGTAAACATGGAACACTTCCTTGAAGCTGCTAAACGCAAGAACATTTGCTACAACACTGACAAGTGTATTTTCTTAACCTGGCGCCTCCCTGTCTTTGGATACGTCATCGAGGATGGTACCATTCGCGTCGATCCTGATCGTCTACGACCCTTACGTGAGCTTCCTGTTCCACACGACTCAAAGTCCTGAATAGGTGTCTGGGATTGTTCTCTTATTACTCCCAATGGATCCCAAAATTCTCAGATCGAATGAATTCAGTTGCTGGATGCAAATCTTTCCCACTGACACAGCAAGCCACTGGAACGTTTGAAAGTCTTAAGAAGACTATAGAAGATACCGTAGTCACCGCAGTCGACGAGAGTATTTTATTTGAAGTTGAGACGGATGCATCAGAAGTGGCGCTAGCAGCGAAGCTCAACCAGAATGGAAGACCCGTAGCGTTCTTCTCGCGAACCCTCCAAGGTAGTGAGTTAAAGCACGCGTCCATAGAGAAAGAACCACAGGCCATAATAGAGACTGTATGCACTGGAGACACTTCTTGACTGGAAGGCACTTCATTCTAAAAACGGATCAGAAATCATTGTCCTATATGTCTGACAAGCATCACAGAGGAAAGATAACGAATGAAAAATTCTTGCGTTGGAGACTTGAACTCTCTTGCTATAGTTTTGACCTTATCTACCGCCCTGGAAGAGATAACATCCCACCTGACACACTGTCCAGAGTCATGTGTGCAACTGCGACCACAGACTCACTCCACAAGCTCCACGAGTTGCTTTGACATCCAGCGGTCACCAGACTAAGCCATTTTGTGCGAACCAAGAGCTTACCTTATTCCCTTGAGGAGATAAAGAACATGACAAGCCAATGCCCTGTTTGTTGTGAATGTAAACCTCAGTACCACCGCCCTGAGAAGGTTCCCCTCATCAAGGCCACTTAGCTATTTGAGAGGATCAACGTCGATTTCAAAGGCCTTCTACCAACCAATAATGGGGACTGACCAAGTACTTCCTCATGGTGGTTGATGAGTACTCCAGGTTTCCGTTTGTTTTTCCCTTTCCTCACGTCTCAACAACCACAGTTATTCAGTGCCTTACTTACCTTTTCTCGCTTGTGGGAATGCCAGCCTATGTCCATTCTGATCGCGGGGCCTCCTTCATGAGCAAAGGGTTACGCGAGTTTCTAACAACAAAAGAAGTAGCCGCAAGTCGGAGCACTAGTTACCGCCCTGAAGGAAATGGCCAAGCAGAGAGATATAATGGTGTGGTATGGAGAGCGATCACAATGAGTCTTAAATCCAAGAATCTGCCCTTTAGGAATTGGCAGGATGTACTTCCTGATGTGCCAGATTCTATCCGTTCTCTCTTGTGTACTGCTACTAATGAAACACCACGAACGCTTCTTTGGTTTCTCACGACGATCATCCTCTGGTGCCTCAATCCCCACATGATTATCCACGCCGGGACCCGTCTACCTTAAACGCCAGGTCCGTACCAGTAAGATGGACCCCTTGGTTAATGAAGTGGGATTGCTCCAAGCAAACACTCGCTACGCGCATGTGCGTTACCCTGACGGTTGGGAGACGACCGTAGCCACAAAACACTTTGCACCTAAGGGCTGGACGGGAAAAATCCATCCTCAACCGTCACCTGAACATGCTCCGAAATCAGCAGAGAACATGCCCTTTGATGAGACCAATACATAACTGTAAATGATGCCGATGCATCATGTAGAATCTGTATCCGAACCCGCACAGAGACAGAATACGGAACCTGCACCAGTAGGCCGTTTCGAACGAGTTCGTTGCCCGTAGTTAGACTCGATCTTTAAACAAAGGGGTGAATAATGTTGTACCCCGCACTGGGAACTAAAGAGGCGACCAGTGGCTGTGCCTGTGCGTACGGACATTATGAACTGTTAGATGTGACGCTCTTAGTTTTGGGTCACCTGTGCTTCTGAGCCCGCAATCTCGGTCAGTAACTTTTCAGTGACTGTATATAAAGGACGTAGCTTGTTTCACTTTGCCACCATGTTTTCTTGTATGCTCGTCGTCGTCGTCGATGCAAACGGGGATTGAATGTGATGTTGGTTCTTGCCTATAATCCGAGAGGTTTTTCTCCGGGTTTTTTCCTCTCCTCAAAAACCAACATTTCCAAATTACAATTTGATCAGGAATGGTGGAGAAGAGCCACTATGTGGATGTGTTACCTTGTAATCATTATTCATTTCTTTGTATTTGTTGTTAATATTTTTTCTTACGGAAACGTTTACATGAGTCAATTCTTCTGACTCTTTTATCGTGTATTAAATCTTATCTTTCCTAAAAGTAATACTGAACATAAATTTTCTTGCTCATCTTTGTTATTCTTTAATTGTATTGTGGCACCGTTTGATTGAGGGGTTTTCGCAGACGGCAAGAAAGTTTTTTTCTCTTTTCTTGGGTTGACAAGTTTCTTTTGTTAATTTTTTCTACGCAGTCTTTCAACTCTTTTCATAACTGCAAGAAAATGTTGCATGCAGTTGATTTTAGTCATCTGGTCAGACGGATACTGTACAAATTTTAGTCGTCCATGGCAAAATCTACTCGTCTCAGACGAGCGGAAGGGTGAGCGTGTTTGTTCCGTCTGGAGCTATAAAAATGTTTTATTGTTGTATGTTCATGAATCTCCCACGTACGATTAACAGTAGGTTAGATATTATATCTGTCTGAATTTATAAAACTTAAGGTACCTACAGAAATTTCAAGTGCGTTTTAACATTTTGACCCTTGAGGTGATTAAAAAACAGTTGAAAGTCGCTAGTTAGGGCTAAAAAAGGACAAATTAATCGCTGGAAACACGCGAAAAGCCGCTCTTGGCAAAAGCGACAGATTTGAAACGAAATGAACAACATTTAAAAGCACAGAAATTATGACCTTTCAGTCTCGCAAACTATGAGGTTCATAGCAAGGATGCCCGACTTAAACAGACCTAGAATGTACCTTTCTTGAGCCCAGAATCGGTTGTCTAAGACAAAATCACTTCAACTAAACACTCACGAAGCGTTTTTATGCTAATATTCTTATGACACGAGCACCACGACATACCTGAATTCTTTCTGTCAACAACTTCAGGAAATCGCACGATTAACCACGTTCGCGTCACTGATAAAACTATCCACAACTAACCAGGCACAATGTTTCCACACTTGATACGAGCCAAATATCATCAAATTACTCTTGTTCAATAACTCTCGCCTTCTCCACATAGATCATCGCATGTCAACTTTCCTGACAGTCGATTTATCCAAGATCCCGGACGTAGACGAGCCGTTTTGAAAGGGATACAAGGAGGCCGGCCCTCAAAACAATTTTTAACTAAGTCACAGGCCTGGTCAGAAATCAGCATCAATTTTGCTCTCGTCTAATAGATTTGACTCCTAAAAACTACTTTTTAAGGCCAGAGGCTCGTCACCGCCCACATCAAAGCTCGCAGTATGATGCCTTTCCGTCTCAATCCCGAAATCAATGTTTCACCTGTTTAGCCAAAATGAGACGAGGCTTGTTCCTTCATAAGGCTTGATATGTACGGAAGGGGGAGGGGGGAGATGTAAACAGCATTAAAAACGCATGTTCTTTTTTCTTTTTTGGTCTTCTGCTCTTGTCCGGGGTTTTTTGTACTGAAAACATAAGAAAAAAATGGTCAAGCACTGAACAAGCCTCAGATGAGACAGTTGCTAACAAATCCTGGAGGTATCTTTTTGCAAATCCAGACAGATATCAATTACTATTTAAAGGTATACAATTTGTTTTTGCCTTCAAGTCCGTGATGCAAGAACCAGAGACCCTGGAAATGGAGATTAGACAACTCAAGGAAAACATACAAGATCTAGAACGGGTAAGCCTTGAATGAAATTTCTCTTTCCTTTTTATACTGTTAAGCATCTGGGAGTAGTATCCTTCGCCATTTTTACCACACTCAGCTCACGTAATGATATTACATGATTCCTCGCGAAACGACGTTTATAGTTTTTGTTGGAAGTTGCTTCGTGGATCTCTAGCGAAGTAGAAACACGAGTTTGAAGCTATTTGGACCATTAACTTGAAAAAAATAGGCATGCATTTTTAATACGGCACGACCAGCTTTAAACTGCGTTTTCTTGAAGAAGTCCCACGTGAAAATGCTTTAAGGTTGTTCCTTAAAGGCTATTCCTGATTAGTGCGCGCACATTAAAACATGGCGGCTTTTACCTTAAGGCTGGAACTTTCTAGAGAAGTAAATCTTCAATTTCTCTTAAACGAGTGTGGTGACCCATCATCTTTCTCTCTCTTTTTTTAAACAAATGAGCGGCAACTTTCTTTCCCTAGAATAAATGTAGACTAATTCTCAGTGTAGAAAAAAAATAACAATCATCGGGAGCGTGTTTAAAGCGGAATTATTGCGAATATACAAGCTTAATTTAAGAGCAGATGTCTGTGAATATCGACCAGGGGTTGGAAAAATGTAATTTTCAAAAAACCCCTCCCAAAACTTTGCAGACCACCCTAGGTATTCCATTGGTGAAAATATAAAGTTTAGCTTCATCAGATAAATATTTTTGCAATACGGCGAGTGTCAAGTTCAGGTGGTTTACGGTCTCTTCTAGACCTCATTTTTAGGCCCTTAGACCGGGTAACGAAATGACCATGATTTCAATCTAATTCAGATATCATTCAACCCAGAAAGCTTTTTATCTTAAAGGGGTTTTAATCACCATATCGACTGGTCATGTGCTTGAATTGATTGCAATTTTGTGGATTTTAAAATGTGGACAAATTTTTCAGGATTTTATGGCTTCATCAATAGTCCACGTGCGATATATTAAAATTCTGACATGACTCCGAGGCTTTAAAGCCTCGGAGTCATGTTAGAATTTTAATATATCGCACGTGGGCTATTCAAAGCCCGCTAATCCTCCCTAGGCATTTGTCGGGGCATTTTTTAATTTTTCCTTCCCAAGAGTGGGGCATTTGCCAAAACAGGTCCGCCCAGGGGTGGAGCATTGTCAAAGCACGTAGTATATCGGCGAGATCATACATATTCATTTAAGAATTGTTTTATATTTATGAGGACATTTGCATGCATTTGAATATATGATATTACATTAAATGTAGTGAAAAACATCAGTGTTTATAGACTATTATACTTTCTCGAGAACTCAGTTCATCACTGTATCACAGTGACCCAAAGAATTCTAAATGCATACATACATACATACTTATTGCAACTCCCTAAAAGGGCTTTTCAGTTGCAAGACAATCTAGTCATAAAAATTGTAAGAAAAAGGAGAAAATAACAGTAATGTATAAAAAATAATTAAAGAAGAAAAATACTGAATGAGATGGAACTAGCTATTTACAAATTCACATATTGGTTGAAAAGAAGTAGTTTGGCAAGTCGCTTTTTAAACATGTTAACTTAGTCATTAGATTAAACATTATCAATTATGCCATGCCAAAGCTTTGCCCCTCGGTAAGAGAAGGAGCGCTGACCAACAGCCCGATGACATCTCGGAATGCTCAGCTGACCCCTCTAATTCGTACTTCTCGTGTGAATTTGGCTACGTCGGCTGAATTTCTCGGCCAAGTGATAGAAACGAGAGTGTAAATACATTTGAACATCATTACAGCGTCATTCAAGTAGAGTTTGTCACTGACAGGGAGCCAGTTTAAGGATTTAATTCCTGGTGAACTATGATCGACGTTTTTGAGACCAAATACGATTCGTGCTGCAAGGTTCTGGACTAACTGTAGTTTCTTGATGTTGCGTTTGCTGGTATTTGACCAGACAGAAGAGCATTCATAAAGTTTGCTGAAAACAAAGGAACCTAACAGGAGACGTAATGTGTTGGTATCTATTAACTGTTTAATTCTATTAATTTGTATAAGTTTGTGCAGCCAGTTGGAGACTATTTTAGTAATATGGTCGTTATAAGTAAGGGACTGGTCAATATAGATGCCAAGATCTTTAGCAACAGTGACGGGTGTGATAGTTTTACCAAGAATGTGAACGGATACAGCAGTTAGGCGGCGTAGGAGTTGAGGCACACCAATGTCTTATCGGGATTTATCAAAAGAGAATTTTGACAGCACCATTTGGTGACGTTTTCCAGGTCCATATTTAGATTATCGATTGCTGTAGCTAGATACAGAAGATGAGGGAAACGAAAGATATAGTTTAGAATCATCTACATAACAGGCCGACTTGCAGTATCTAGGGACAGATAACAGGTCGTTCACATAGATAGTAAACAAGACTGGACCCAATATTGACTCCTGAAGGACACCATATTTCAGTGATAGACATCAGAGATGGTATCTTGGCTGCATACTCTTTCACTGCGGCCCACAAGGTAGCTATGGAACTATTCTAGACTTTGGGAGGACGAACCCAAGGCTTGCAATTTGTTTAATAGTATGTCATGTCTTATACTATCAAAGGCCTTTGACATATCGAGTAGGACGACAGCGGACATTCTTTTTATCATCCATGGCTTGCAACAAATTATCCGTGACGTAGACAAGGGCCGTTTCGGTAGAATGAAGCTTCTGATTACCACTGAGTGGTAGCCAACTTCTTATTTCTAAATGAATTCGAGCTAGCGCGTTGTGTCCGCTGCTCAATTCGCGTTTCTGAAGTCGCGGCTGGATGGAATCCCTCAGAAGTAGGTAATTGAGGGGGACTTCGGTAAACGTTTGGGTCGTGAGACAAGATGGCGCATTTCGCGATCAATTTCCATCGCTCGAGTTGCAATTTCTAACGAATGTACGAATATAGAACTTCAAACAGCAAGGGAAATGCGTATGAAATTATTTGTAACTTCTCTGTTCCTTTAAAATGAGGAGTTTTCGATAACAAGGGCATAAGAGAGC
This sequence comes from Porites australiensis, assembly GCA_022179025.1. Lineage (NCBI taxonomy): Eukaryota > Metazoa > Cnidaria > Anthozoa > Scleractinia > Poritidae > Porites > Porites australiensis. The sequence goes on along the minus strand of BOPM01001107.1, from coordinate 25,491 downwards.
AAAAATCTCAGAACTGCGAATAGGGAATCCCTCAATAGGAGTTGGAATCCCTCAGGAGGAGATGATTATTGTTAACTTGTAAGTGGAATCCCTCAGAAGGATATGTATTTTGCCTGGGATATTGTTGATCAAAGGTAAGTAACAAGGAAAATAAAAGTTTCTATTTGTTAGTCTATTTCCACTGTTCATTGTCTGCAAGTATATACTAGCACTATGTGCTACTCTACAATTCGAAATAAAATAAAGTTACGAAATGAATGAATGTACGATGTTAGTAACTTGTAGTTACTATACGCACTACTACATGCAAGTACACAATTCATTATAATGTGTTAGAGTGTAGTTTCAAAGTTTATTAGTAATGTATATGGAGGGCTCAAGGGAAATGTGTATGAAGGGGCTTTGAACTCCTCAGTTCCTTAACAATGAGAAAACTGTCGATAATGAGGGCATAAAGGAGCATAAACCTTAATTGAATCGCTCAGAAGGACTTAAAAAAAGGCAATAGAGACCTTTAGCATCAGGTTTTTCATTGGAAACCGCAGTTTGCAGTTTCACGTTGCCGAGATTTCAGATTTTAGCAAGGCGTTCATTTCAGTTCAGTTCATTTCATTGTTATTTAGCCAAAATATAATACAATACAAGAATACACATAGGAATTGTAAGTTGGCAAGGGAGCCCAGAAGAAACCAGAAGGCTTGTGAGGCCTGGGCTCCCCAGTCACAAAGAAATATTAAAGTAAAATAAAATGAAATTCGCGGAGTGATACGTTAAAAGTAGGAACTTAACAGAGGCTTAGTTAAGTAATGAATTCAGTAACAAGATAGGAAAAAAATTTTAACTCTGGATTGGAATAGAAAACTTTCTTATGTAAGTACGGCAGGAATATAAAATCGATTTGAACTAGGCGTTCATTGTTTAGTACCCTGGGTACCACAGGTTTTTCTAGCGTGCGGCGGGAAGTTTCGGTGTTGGCCGAAGGCCGACATGTCTTCGGCCGAAGCTTTTCGCGCGGGTCACTATAAAGACTTGACAGAAACCGGAAACCGCGCTAGAAAAGTCTCTGGCACCCAGGGTAATTGTTTAGTGCCGCCATGTTGTTTTTGCATCGCTTTTATCGCCCAAAAAATAGGAATAATTCATTGGAATAATTCATTCACTGGCAACAAGGATGCCTTGATTAACTAACTGACAGAATGTCTTCGTAATTACCGCCAAAATCCTTCACCTTCGGTGACTAGACCCAACTCAACCTGTTTGCGTCGATCTTGATGGTACTCTCTGCGACACTAGTAGTCCCACTTTAAACAATGAGACCGGTGTTTCTTCAAAGCACATTTTGAATGTTATACAAGAACAAATTCGTACAAAACTTTCCACGTATGGTATGAAACATCTATGTGTCGCTGTGGGTCTTGAGGGACCGAAACGTTTGTTTGAGAATTGATTTGTGTCGCGCCGAACCTCTTAACTGTCAAGTCAGAGAGGTCAAATAACACTCAAGTGCTCCGTGAATTTTGCGTTCCCAAAAATTCATTTCATATGTTGCCCAAAGTTTTAAAAGCAGATTTTAAAAACTTAGAGATTCGTTTTCATGTGGAATTTCCTTTTCTGTTTGAAATTACGTATGGGATATAATTTTAGGCCTTCGAAATTTGTGAAAATTTTGCTCGCGTAAAATCCTCAAAATTTTTTAAATATTTAAAAATCTATAAGATATTCTAACTGCAACCCCTGAAATACGATAAGAAGCTTTCTGGGTTGAATGATATCTGAATTAGATTGAAATCAAGATTATTTTGTTATCCGGTCTAGGGGCCGGAAAAAGCGGTCTATCGGAGGCCGTAAATTATCCGAACGTGACCCTCGCCGTATCGCCAAATTATTTATCCGATGAACCAAAATTTATATTTTCATTAATGGGGTAGGGTAAGGGTAGTCTGCAGATTTTTTTCTTTTGGGGGGGAGGGTGGGGGGAGGGGAATTTTTCGAAAATTAAATTTTTCCCACCCTGGTCGATATTTATACACATCCGCTCGTTTCTACGACATAAATGACCAGTCGGAAAGTTTGACAAAAATCTCCCCGCAGGTTCTATTTCAGAGGAATGAGCTTAAATATAATAATAACGACGTCGTTGCTTGATATGACTGCTCTTGAAACAAACGAAAATTAGATGTTACGAGTGTTAAAGGTCCCAAGTAAACACTCTTGTCCATATGATGTAAGACCCTAGTCGTGAAAGAACAATGCGCGAGATCCGCACAAGAATGACTGTTGACCAATATTATGCAGTACAATCCCAAGCAAGTGATGCAGTCACATCAGTTGTAAGCTAAGACTGGAAGGGTCGGACGGGTGAAAACCCGATGGAATGATAGATTGCTAGAGGGTTGCAGTAATAGGTGAAGAACAGCTGCTAAATCCGTACATAACTCGTAATTCCAACGTTTAACATTATATCCCTTTTTGCCCAAAAGCGTTTGGAACAAGCGGTCTGGAAACAGGATTTCGAAACTGAGCGACAGCAGCAGCAGGTCAGAGAACGAGATCTAGAACGGCAGGTAATTCTTATACTAAATGATTTTTTTTTTTGACATTTGATGCTATTTAACTTGTATCACACGTAGGGTTATACCTTCAAGAGAGCGTAAAAGGGGTCTGTTTCGATATTTGAAGTCATCATTTTGCAACCCAGCCTTTGTTGTCTTGCTTTCTGAACGTTGTTAATATTACTAATACTAGTTAAGTTTGTTATGTGAAAATTTCAGTTAGCTTTTTATGTATGTATTCGGAAATCATCAGTTTCGTTATCTGTGAAAAGCCTTTTTGGGGGAAAATGATGCTATCGTGATGTCTGTCCGCCTTTCTGTGCACTTGTCTCATTCGTTTGCAGTGTAACTTACTTAAAGTTATGGCCCCAGTTGTTCAAACGTTGGATAGCGCTATCCAACGTTTGAACAACTGGGGCATGGAGTGTAATCAGAAACTCATAAGGGGTTGAAACGTGTAACTCTCATATGTTTGCTTTGTTCGATGCTCGTGATTATTCATTTTCGAAAGTACCATATTTGGAACGAGAAGAGATAACTGACCAATCAAATTTTGTAAACAACGTGACGTAATTTTCCTTCAGGTTCGCGCGCCCGCTTAAAAAAATGGCTGACAAACGAGGGAAAACTCCCGAAGGCGGAGAAAGCTTTCAAAGGTTGAGACCAGGAATCTCACCGAAACACTGAGCAGGATATTATTGCCTTACCACCCGGGCCAGACATAACATTATGAAACCCATTGACGGCCTCGCAACTTCTTGAAGTTGTCATTTCAAAAAACGATGCCTCGTTGACCCTCTGCACAGTAAACTTATACTGCAAATAGGCTTTTAAAATTCTTATGTTAAAAGTCTAGAATAAACAGTGAAAAATATTTTCGAATAAAATTCATTAGCTGCGTATCGAAAAGTGTCCAAAACCTGAACCTGACATCTTCCCAAAAAGTGATGCTTGTAATGAATGTGAGAAGCATTTTAAAAGCTTAAATTGAACTTAGATGTTGTAGTCACGATCGTGTTTTGAGCTAATTTTATGAATGAACAAACTCAAAACAATAGACAGAAGCTGTTTCTTGAAAATGTTTATTCAAAGTCCAAAAGGTTAATCCTTTAAAGCAATTCGGAAAACACTATCTGGAACGTGGATCCGTTAGCGCAAGTGAAATCGGCTAAGCACATGGCAAAATTCAACACAAAATCCATCTCAAATCAGGGCACATTTTGTGATTTTTCTTTAGCGCCGAAAAGAAAAATTTATAAAACGTCTATGAAACATTTAAAAATACATAAATTCCCTTTCAAAAACTTAATTGTCTTGGCCATAGAGTGCAAAATGTACCTGAAAGTTCAGCAAAAACTTCGCTGACTTGGTTGCATTTCAAAGCAGACCATGGGCTCCGCCGTGAAGAAAACAAGGTTGAATTCCTCGAAGGACGATTTCTTGATGAAAAGCCTCCCTTTCTCCACAAAAAGAAAGCTGAGCATTCTTTTGAACTTTCTCTTTCCATTTTTTGTCTTTTAACGGTGTATTTTTAACCTTGAAATGCAGAACTCTTATCTTAAAACATCTGCATGGTGATCGCGCAGCAGCCATTTTGTTGAAAATGGATATCCGTCACTAAGGTTTCCAAATATGGTCAAAATGAATATTCACGAGCATTGAACGCGAGTTACACGTTTCAACCCCGTATAGGTTTCTGGTGTAATGCAGTGTAATGTTTATGTTATGTGATGCCGTGCGATGCAACGCAATGTAAGTACTGTAGTAAGGACGTGCTAGTGATTGTTTTATTTTCATTTTTATCTATTTATTTTGTTGGGAGGCGGGGGGTAGCAGTGAATAAACGTCGAGGACGCTAGGAGCAAAAAGTGAGGAAACTCATAGGTTTCGGCAGTTTAAAGTAAGTCCAACTTAGCCCGCTGTTTACGTAATCATTGAACTTCAAATCTCTTTTTGAGTGGGTTATTTTAAGAAGATCAGCCTTTCTCTCGTCTACCCTACATGCTTCCATGAAGCTGAAAAAAGTGTTGAGCAAACTAAGAATTGCTTAAAACGCGGTTTTCTTTAATACTTGCTGAACTCCGTCTAAATATCCGACCCATGAAGCTCTGGAGGATAATATCATTTACGATGATATTATAATATCATGTGGTGGTAAATAGTGGTGAAGTTGGTTTGACAAGTTTTAAGTTATATTCAGATCGTTTATGTCAGGATTTATTTTAACTTGTGTGGTTAATTCCCGTAGGTGCACATTACCTGATGCAATGTGTATAAATCACGAGTTTAACAGGCTCGTGTTAAACATTGTGTTTAACCACTCTAAGGAAAAAAACTTGACGCATGTGTCTCACAAATAACAACAAAACCAATATGTTTTGCACTTTCATCACTAATATTTCGGCCGGATTGACCAGCCAGCCAAAGTGATCAAAGTGTATGGCCTTTTTGTGTATATATATTTTTTTGCCCAACAGCGTTTTTCGCGAGAAGTTGTGAACCTGAAAAGGCAAATGGAGCGCGTGGAACAGCAGGTAATGCTTGTATATTGATTGGTAATGACCACATTGCATCGAAGATTATAGTCTTTCCTTTTATGATTGCAGTGCAACTACTGTTACTGTGGCCATCAAGACTAAGTTGACCAATAGAATCACAGAAAATAACAGTAAATTCCAAGAAAGGTGGTTGTCAATCATGATTACCACGAAAGAAAAACAACAGCTTGGATCGAAATCAACTAATTACCTCCTTTGAAGTCCGTTAGAGTAATTAGGGAGCTTTAGCAGCAACGACTGTGACGGCCATGAAAACGTCACTTAGAAAGTGAATTCACGCTGCTTCAAACTTTATCGTGCTTATTCCATCTCGTTCAATTTGTCAAATGTTGGAATTCTTTTCTGAAGTTCAGGAAAAGAAAAGGGAAGTCGTCGTCTTATGTTCACGTCCTCCACAAAACGTGAACTTAGGCATTTTCACGTCGCAGTCGTACAGTGACGGAAAAGAAATGTACAAAAAAGCATGGTGCATTGATGCACATGCAGAGTTGTTGTTTGGCTAATCTAAATCTATTGCTTATTTGCCGTTGTCGTTGCTTATGCTCCCTACCGATGGGGCAAAAAACGTGAACATTAGTTATATTTTTGACTTGAGGTCGCATGTTATTGCAAAGCGCCGCAATGTTAGCGAGGAAATTGCTGGTAGAAACAAGTATGTCTTCTGGGCGTATGTTAAGTTTAGACTGTCAGTACAGTCTAATGAAAAATTTTGCTGTCTTGAAAACGTTTGCTATCAATATTTAAATTTTGTACTTCGAGTACTGTTTTGTTTTCTTACGAGCTGCTGATTGGCCCACAAGCAACGTTCTTGAAATGTATTGTTATTTTCCTGTAATCCGAATGGTCAACTTTGCCTTTGTGGCACGGTTACATTAGTCGCACTGTAAAACAAGACTAAGGCTATCTTCACACTATACCGCATAGCTTTTGCTCCGCCACAAAAATCATATTGGATAGGGCTTCTGTTCAAACTCAAAAATGGTTGTGGCGGCGCGGTTTCTGTGACGGAGCGAAGCTGCGCCGCGCCGATTTCTGAAGCGGAGAGTCACATATTGGATAGGTGCTCATGCTATACCCGATAGCTTTTCGTGGTGTTGTGAAATTCTATCCGCTATAGTGTGAACATATCCTTAGCTGAACGTTATTTTCTGGCTAATTACGAAATAGACGACAATGTCCATCGCCTACACTCGTAATTCTTACACGAGTAGTGAAGGCCATCGATTGAGTTGTGAAAAAAATTAATAAAATGTTTGGCCAATTCTCTTTCTGCCATGAGCTGACATGAAATCTTCATGTGACTGAACGACTTTTGCCAATTTCTTCAAAATTTACGCCCACTCTACGTGCGTAGCAGTTTCAAAATTTTCCACTTATTTGGTAAAGTAGACCAAAATGTTTACAAAACCGGTAGCAAGAGCCCTTCAATACACACTAATTAGATTATCTAGCAATCGGCTAGAGCTATCCCCATGATCTTTCACACACGTTTTTAGAAGACTGAAACTACTATGAGGTTAAATTGCATTTCAAATGCGGTTCATTTTCTAAAGATAACGGCCGAACATCAAGATTATCCACTTTTTACTGTATTTCTATATAACCGTAACTCCCAGTACCGAGAAATATAGGCTCATTCTCCAGCTCGGTGGGGAGTACGTACCGCGGCCGCATCGAGACACCCACGGCTGGAGACTGAGCCTACGAGAAATACGGCTGCAAGTGAAATAGAGAGTGACTTCATTTCGTTGCTATGACGACTCCGATGTCAGCATAAAATTGCATGCTCATGGCATATTTTCGTCTTTCTTTGATTTAAAAGCTGTGGTAATCGTTTTTCCATATCTTTGTTGATGGCGACGTCGTTAATGCTCAAACTTGGGGGTTATTTGCCCTGAAAAATCCAATCGAGCCACCTGAAGTCACGAAAACGTCAGTTTATTTGCTTTAGCTTTATTTTCCATTTATTTTTCTCGGCTTCAGGTTGGTGTTCAGAGGAACCGTCTTCAAGAGTTCCAGTATGAGACTAAAGCAGAGCGGCAACGTGCTTACGACGACGGGATGACCGAAACGGCATTAAACCAAGCCTGTCATAACAGTTTGCGTAACAGCCATGCCGATTTGCGAAATCGCTATGCTGATTTGCAAGCACGACATGCTGATTTGCAAAATAACCATGCTGCTTTGCAAACTAGCTACGCCGATTTGCAAACTGGCTATGCCGATTTGCAAACTGGCTATGCCGATTTGCAAACTAGCTACGCCGATTTGCAAACTAGCTACGCCGATTTGCAAACTGGCTATGCCGATTTGCAGGTACGGGTGAAACGTCTGGAAGATAAGATATTCTCAGGGCCCTAGTGGAGACGGTTAGTAAGATGCCCTCTCCGGAGAATATTACAGGAACATGTTTGGTGTGGTTCCGGCCCAGTGTTCGAGACTGTTCACAGTCCCCTATTTTTCCGTGTAATTGTCAAGATCAGTTCCTGAGTTGGATCTGGGGAGAGTGAAAATCGCTCTTTGAGATAGAGGTGCGCCCTTTCTTGGCGTTGGCAATTTGCTCTCTTCTCAGTCAGTTTCGCCATGTAGTGAACCTGGCGGCTTCTCGAACTTGGCGATCGATCGGGGATAGATCTTAGCAGCTGAACGAAAAAACAGTGGGCTGTGAGACCCATGCGTCAAGGTCATGGGTAATAAAGCCAAGCTGGTATAAGGCCCCTTTGGTTTGTCAGGAACCCTTTCCAGTACAACTGTGTTTAAGCCCTTTGAATCTTGAAAGAAATTTTTTAATAATGTTTTGCAGAGAATTTCTAGTCTGGCATTTTTGTCAATTATAGGTAAGGTTCTGTAAGAAAAATGCTTCTACAATGGTTGTAGATATAAAAATCGTGTTAATCCAGGGTAAAATTGGACCACAACTGGCTACAATGTGATCCATTACTAGTATTAGATTATAAAGAGTTCAGTGATTTTAGTTTGCTACTGGTGTCCAGGTTCTGGAGTTATTAGTGGTAACATTTTAAGTGAAGTGGCTTCCTCGTTTCACTCGCATGTGTGAAGTGAGGTCAATAAATCTCGTTAGCAACATCACAGCAACACCGCGGCAAAACGCACTGCGCAGTAGCACAAAATTTAGCATCCGGTCAGCTTTTTATTTCCGGTCTAGTAAATAAACCAATTGAGTAAGCGTAACTTTTTCGTCGCGCAAAGTTCAAAAGCAAAAAGGGAGAAACAGACAAAAAAAGGGGGCGGAAAAAAATCACTTAATTCGATAGCTGATATATTTTTCTACTGTCAAACTTTCGCACCACATGGTTATCTGGTTGTCCCAACACTGAAAATGGTGTTTGAAGTTTGTACGTCGCCAGCGCTCGACAAGACGAATTTGTTTTTACTGCCTTTCTTGCATGCTACTGTTTCACGTTTGGCATAAGTTAATTTGGGAGAAAGCAATAACTAGGAAAAAAATACCTATGAAAGAAACCAAAATATCATTAACACTAGAACCAAGAAAAGAAAAGTTTAATCCGTTCAATAATTTTATTATTATCAGGGAAAACAAGAACTCAAAACAAAAGATGGGCGGAATTTAATAACAACCTCGATTTTGATGACTGTAGTAACGAATACCCGGAGCTTTCGGTGTATTGAATGATCTTGGTCGGGAAACTAATGCCTAAAAATGTACTTTCATTCAAAAAATGTCCATTTTATTTCTTATTAATTCTTTTACGTGGTTGTTCTTTGGTTGAAGTTATGACGTTTTTAGATTGTGCAGCTCGGCCGCATCTCAAGCGAACACGAAACTTCCAGCTGCTAAATACATGGCATGAAAATAGGGAGCTTTAGCGTCGACGACGGCAACGGCAGCGAAAACTTCAGTTTTAAAATGAATTCGCGTTTTTTCAATCTTTGTCGCGGTTATTCCAATGTGCTGAAAATGGCAAGTGTAGGCGAATTTCCCTGGAGTTGATTTCTTGAAGACCGCACTCAAGTCAAAAACACGAGCAGCACAACTGAACCACAAGCTTCACACAGAATGAAACCGAGCGCGCGGGGGAGACTTTGACTGGAAAGTGTGAGAGTAAAAGTGAAAGTGACCGGAAATGCTCAACCTGGCGCATGCGTAGACGTTTTGCCGCGGTATTCATTACAGCTGTTAACACGCAGTCCTATCTTTTCCTAGCAGGAACTACTCATAGTAGAATTTCTGCCCTTATACGTAGAAAAAAATTAATAAACAATCTTTTAGAGACATTAAAAGGTCTTTTAATTAAAAGTGGTTGTTTGCACTGTCTTTGTTTCCAAACAGACTTAAATGCGACTCTCAGTGTTTCCTTGGGTAATAGGGGGCTTAAGCAAAGACGTTTTTCAGCGACGTACGTCAACCGGAAGTGAGGCCTTTTCCCTTTTAAAATGCCTCGACGCGAACAAATTTGTGTTGCTAAGTTTCTCTACTCTTAGAGAGACGTTTGCTAAAAACCTTGAGCAAAACGACTCGCAAGAATGTAAAACCACGTACGGTTGACGTGCGTTGCACAAAAACGTCTCTGCTTAAGCTCCCTATTGCCTGGAATTCCTAACCTGCACCTTAAAGCTGTCGTTAAAAAATCTCTTCAAAAGGAATGAAAGGAGACAAATAATGGCTTTTAAAAAATCATTGCGCAGAATGCTTATTGTTCCCGGGACAACATAAGAAAACAACAAAATAGCACAACAGCATCGCGTAACTGCACATTAGGCCTAAATAACAGAACGATAGAATGTTAAAACAATGACAAGCGTACCCATACCGCCAAAAGCATTTGTCAAGTGTTGACAACTCCTTTGGCTCTCGACATCTGAGCAAGAGCGGACGAAATTGCTCAAACTCTCGTCTATAGCCAAACCTGTCAATTCCGATCACTTTTGCGAGATTTATGTCCAACTATCGGAAGAAATCGCTCCGTTTCTAGGTAAAAAATAAACAACCTTCTTCTAAACAGAAAAGTATCTCTGTGTTGGTTAAAATGTTGAAAATGCTTCGCCACAATTAGTCTCGCTTACGTAAGCAGCGAGACTCATAATCTGCAACGCGTTTTCCGCCCCGGGGGTAGTCCCTCATATAGGCTATATGGGTATGTGCGGCGCCAAAGGGTATCAAATGGTTTTCAGCCGTTTTGGTCTGAAATAGGGTATCAATTTCGACCATTTTGGTTTGAAATAGGGTATGGTTTGTGTACTCTAGTCTTGAATTGGTATGTTTTTTTTTAGAAGAATTAGCTACTTCTTTATCATTTGGCGATAAGACCATTCCCCTTTTAATGTTTACGCGAACTACCGTATACGTGTCGCAACAGCTTGTCACGCGCTCCGGTCCCTAGACTGACTTTAGGACTTCAGGTCTGAAATAGGGTATCAAATTGTTGATCAGGTCTGAAATAGGGTGGGGAAAATCACAGATTTTGGTCTGAAATAGGGTAAGGGTTTCAGGAAGGGCGCTGCACACCCCCACCCAATTTTTCTGCAGGTATCCCCCACCCCTTTCGGGCTTTTTGGTCGCATTTGGGACACAAAAGGCAGGTCATTGTGCCAGGCGTTCCTTGCGGACACCGTAGAAACTGGAACTAAGAATCGTTGCGTGATCGAAGCCACACATGTTTTGCGAAGAAAGCTTAGGAAAGATTCAATTTAGAGCTTTTCCGAAACGTGTCGGTCCACCAATTCTATCGCTTGAAAGCGTCGATTACTTTGGAACAAATGAACACTACTGAGTGGTAAAAAAAATATACGTAAGAATCTTAATTAGCAAAACTGCGATGGTCGGGTGTTGTAGACTTTCATTGTATGCAAATACGGCCCGTGATGAGCATGCGATTTATTTTCGGCGATGATTGAAATGACGTGCCTTGTAAATAACTTTTTGGATCTTTGTCAATGATGTAATTTCTCTGGAATTGAGGCCCTTGAATTTTCGTGTATTTATAAACGCGTATAGCCTGCGACCGCAGACGTATTTTCGGTCGTCGCTAAAACGCGTACTAAATCAATTCGACTCAGAAACAAGTAAAAAGAATCGACGTCGATAAAGTAGGAAGCAAAAAACATTTAGCGAGTAAATCCTGTTTCGCGTACAATTAATCGCCTCCTCATTTCTCGATCTAATCTCCAAGCAGAGCGAGATTGAGACCGGCTGTAAGCGCGTTCTTGTTTCGTATAATGTTGTTACAATGTTTGATGTTGGGGTAAATATAGGTATAGTAAACTTAACAAAGACATCGTCTTTGTGCGGCATTTTGTAGTTTTAAATTCATCAAAAAACTTGAGTTCGAAAACAGCAACAACACAACATTAAAATAAATAATAACATCAAGGAAAAGGAAACACGTAAAATGTTCTGGCCTTTTCCTTTGAAAAAAGCTGTAATGCAAACGGCTCTGGGCATGATCCAAACACCTTGATATTCTAACGATCGATCATCTTTCCAATCAAAACTTTTCAGAAACAACTCAAAGTCTTCCAAGATTCTTCAAAAACAATATTTTTTCCAAATTCAATCAAAGCCGCCTGGTAAAATGAGGGAAAAAGATAGCCGGGAACACTCCAAAGATTGTCCTTCCCTGGTCCATCCTCACCAAGATATCCAAAAGTGTCACGGCGAAGCACATGTATTTAGAAAGCGAGAATACAATATCCTAAATTTTGGCTACGTGGAGGTCAGCGGTTAAAGTTGCGTCATGACTTGGATGGTTTCCCACTTCATGACGCGAAAGGGATGGGAGAAAGGGAAAAATACGGTGGCCCACAAGAGCACTCCGAATTCCAAATGACACTTCTTACCTTTAAAAGCTCACTCCGAATTCCGAAACTTTACTCCAATTTCGAAGACATCACTCCGAATTCGAAGACATCACTCCGAATTCGAAAACATTACTTCGAATTCGAAAAGATCAAAATCCTCTCCTTTCTGCGGCTGGTGCCATGGGGTGCCATCTAGCATACTATTTTGAATTCCTATAGGGATAGACTGCTTGCAGTTGGCCTTTTCTCTTAAAATCTATCTAATTCTTATCTCACCCAGTGCGATTGCAAACCACCACGTTACGTTACAATAAGGGATTGGAAAAGGCAGACTGCAAGCAGTCTATCCCTACAGGAGCAATTGACTAGTTAATCACCCCCATGCAATGACACGATTTGAAATTTAAAGTAATGATTACACCGCTGGACATACTTGCTAAAAATCATCCTGACATACCTTAACTCAGATTGTAACGACTGTATAGCGACACCCAAGGACACCGAAGGAACCGCTCGCCGCTCTCGTGCTTGGGTTTCGCTTGCGGTAACTTTGCAAAGAAAAATAAGAGACTGTTCGCAGTCTACTATACATGCTATAGGAATAGCGCGGCGGATGATCTTGGCCATCGAGACGTCACGATCAGTTATCCGTTCTTAATTTTATCGGGGAAAATTATTTTGACACTGTTGACAGAGAAAATCCTCATCAAAACGATGAAAATGCAAAAAGAATATGGCTACCAATGTATTTTGTCTCTGAAATTTGCAATATTCTCTAGAAAACAGCCTTTTTCCAGGACCCGCGGAGCAGTTTTTGATTTGCGGGGGCCGATCCACCTCTTTTGGAGTGTATTTTTTTTGTTGTTGAGGTGGGAGGGGGCGGGGTGTTGTGGGGTTGTGGACTTTAAAAATGGTTTACCTGGTGTCGACTCAATATTTTTTAATACAATTACAACTCATCATCATATTGAATCATTTTTAATACTTTGACAAACGAGAAAGAACTTCCTCATGTTGTCTGCAATGTCATCGAGTTCAATTTGTTTCAAGAAATTGTAGCTCCGTGTAGATTTAAGAACCTTGATAAAAAAGAATCCATTGTCAGGGCCCGCGGAGCAGATTTTCAAGTGGGAGTGCTAATGCGAACACGTTAGCGTGAGCCAACTAGGGGGTTGCGGGGGCATGCTCCTCCGGGAAAATTTGAAATTGAAGTCTTCTGAAATGGCTAGAAATGGATCTAAAACTGCCAAAAGTGAAGTTAATTTTTAATTCTTATAAAACAACGAGTAACAAACTGGCCTTCACGTTTGACCAAATTTAAATGAATAGACTAACTTCTAAGCTAAACCCAACAGACACAACGGATGAGTGTCACCCGGACATTTTTAAGTCGGATTCTTTTAAGGTGCCAAAGTTGCTTTTTAGATTTTCATTGAGAGCTGCAAACTCATTGGCAACATCTATAAGACAAAGTTTATCTGTTCTCTGCTTGTGGGTATTCAGTATTGCCAGATTGCTAAATCTTGTTTGTGTCATCGTCGAGCGTAGCCACGTTTTCAGTCTCCGAGCAGAAGAAAAGGATCTCTCGCCTGCTGCACTGGTTGCTGGATTTACAAGAAGAAGTTTACATAGGGTTATGATTTCAGTTATCATACACTTTTCGGTTTCAGAAAGCCGCTTGATCTTGGCTAAAATGTCATCAAAACAGGTAAATTCTCCGTCCTTCATCAACACTTTAAATATTTCCAGTTGAACATTCAATGTTCTAACGTCAACAGCCAAGAAAGTGGGGGGGCTAAAGCCCCCCCAGCCCCACCCCCTTCGCGGTCCCTGAATTTGTTGGTGTATGTAGCACATCACCTGGCTGGTGAAAACGCAGAAGTCTACGACCAAGTGTAGTTTTGTAAAGATAGTCATTTTGAGGCTTACCAAGAGAGAATGAGGTACCTCATTGAGGGCTTACCTTATGATATAAGATCGAAACGGACCAATCCTAAATTTGCATGCTTCGGCGAGGTCCGCCAGTCGAATATTCTTTTTCCATCAAAGATTCCTTTTATTTGAAAATGTGTATTTCTTAATTTTATTTTTTTTCCAAAGTGGGAGGGCCCCGGGCCCCCCAGCCCCTCCCCCTGCGCGGGCCCATGTTTTCACTTTCACAAAACAAGCATTTCTTGAGATGGATCGTTACAAACGTGATAAATAATAAAAGCCTGCGTATCTTCAGTTACGGATATAAGAATGCAAAACCTAGAGAATCATATGAAATATAATCTGTATGGCTTGGGTCTTTAAATAAGCAGCAGAAGTGAAACATTTCCAAAATGATCAGTGACTCTGAAGTCGTAGTCCTATCGGCAATTATGAAAGCGCCATTTTCAAATGCAACAGACAGATCGTGAAATACAGGTTTTTTGTCGGAAAACCGCAATAATGAAGTAAAATTGTCTAAAAAGATCGTAAATGGCCGTTTTCTGGAACCAAGCAGAAAATTTTCTGGATTTTCTCTGAGATCCGCATAGTATCTCAAAGGTCCTTTAATGATGAAAATTATAGGAAAAAGCTTTTCCTCTTTCTTCCAAATTCATACATTTTTTCCGTAACAATGAGAATTACACTGTTGCCATGACATGACACTAAATTAGCATCACACCAAAAAGAATTGAAACGGCTGAGTTACAACAAGAAAAAGAAAGAAATGGGTGAGAGTACACCAAAGAGAATTGGAGTGGCTGAGTTAAGAAGGAAAAGGAAAAAAAAGAAGGGAATGGGTGGGAAGTCACCAAGAGAACGAAATGAAAAGGGGGTGGGGGGGGGGGGATGCAAAAACAAAAAACCAAAAAAGAAGAAAAATAAAGAAAAGCAATGGGTGAGAGTCCACGGAGTTTTTTTTTAAAAAAAAAAGGAATAAAAGAAGAGAAGGGAAAAGCTAAGAAATGGGCGAGAGTTCTCCGAAAGAGAGGTGAAGGAGCTGAGTTGAGAAGGATAGGAAGAAAAGGAAAACAACTGGAGTGAGATTTCACCAAAGAGAATGAAATGATTGGGAGTTCAGAAACAAAACAAAACAAAACAAAACGAAAAAAAAACAAACAAACAAAATGGAACGAAGAAAGTCCTTGAAAATGTATATATTTGTTGAATTAAGGTGCGGTGATAGCAATAATGTGTATTATTATTCATTCAAAATATTTCCCAAATTCTGATTGGCTAAAAGCACACGCATAATTCACTATAACCAGTTGCTGATGACCAAATTTCGAAGAATTTTGTGTTTAACGAGGAAAAGACGTCAAAAATGCAGCCTTCTACAGGTTAATGCACCGTTAACCGAGAAGACCTGGGAACAAGAGTGAGTTGTTTTCGTTGTTTCAAGAGTAAGAACTACGGCTGGAACTAGGCGAAATAATGGCTAAAAACAGCAAGAAGACAACTCGGAGGATGACATCTGCTATTTGGAGACTAGTTGTGGAGCTGGACAAACCTAAACGTAAACTATCGAAGATAAACTTAACATCGATGCAGGTAAATAGAGAATATTACACGGTGGCGAGAAGATATGAATTTTATGTTCGAGTGGCAAGAACAATATCTCACGCGTGAGCGCAGCGAACGCGTGAGATATTGCTCTTGCCACGAGAACATAAAATTCATATCTTCGAGCTAACGTGTAATATTCTTTTTATTATATAAACATACTGATGACGGCGTTTTTGATTATTTTCGGAAGATATCCGACCACCTTCCGAAGATTTCCGAAAATTTTCAAATTGTCCCGAAGACCAGACGAACGTTCCCGAACATTTTCCGAGAATTTCCGAAAATTTCTGAAGATGTCCAAAGATTTCC
>BOPM01001106.1:72196-90111 GCA_022179025.1 Porites australiensis | reverse complement strand
AATTAGAGAAAATCCGTCAACGCCACTGGAAAGAGGGCCTAAAAATTAGTAAACTTGCCAATTTGGAAAAATTTGGAAAGTGATACGTCAAACGCTTGCAAAGATACTTAGCTCAGTAAAGTTGCAAAAATTTACAGTAGAAGTTTGTATGGTGTAGGGGCAGGGAGAAGGGGTTGATGGAGCCCCTCTCTGAAGTTTTTGACATGTTGCAGTTTTTCAAAAAGATATTACCTTTAGCGGAAAGCCTTTGATCTTCTCAACAAGATCAGTGAGGCATATTTTAGAAAATCCTTAAATAAGAATGACCAATTGTGGGTTCATATGTTCCCGTGAAAGAAATGAGAGTTAATGATATATGAAATAAATCATATATGAACTGCGGAAATGAAATGAAAATGAAGAAATGATCGCAGTGAACACAATTTATGCAATTTCGTAAAGAAGCCTTTCACGGGAACATATGAACCCACAACTGACCTGCTCCTAACGTCAGTGGCTTCATAGCTCAGTTGGTAGAGCAACGCACCGGTAATCGCGAGGTCACGGGTTCAAACCCCGTTGAAGTCCTGAATTTTTTTCAGGCTTCTTTACGCAATTGCATAAGTTGTGTTCACTGCGACGATCATTTCTTCATTTTCATTTCATTTCCGCAGTTCATATATGATTTATTTCATGTATCATTAGCACTGCTTCATTTTATTCGCAAGTTTTACTTTTACCGTTAGAAGAAGTTGAAAAAACATACATTTTCATTCAAAAATGGCTTGACCACCTGCTGCTTTTGACGTCATATTTCGTAACCATGGTAACCGATCATCACTTATCTCAAAATGCACGCGAGAGATAAACGAACAGCTGCTGTAAACGTCAGGTGCTTATGTTTGATCTGCTAGGGAAAACTCAGAAAAACCTCAGAGAGGGGAGGCATACACCCCCCCATGTAGGACTCCGAGGGTTAATAGAAATGTTTTATAACATGCGGGCGTCATAATTTCACTTACTATAGCCTAGTTTATCCGAAGACGGAGTTTTGTTATTCTTCTTGCCCCAGTTGGTCAAAACGTGGATAAGGCTATCCATCGGATCATTCTTTATCCTCTGGATAGCGCAATTGGTTTTCTTAATACCTATCCACTATATAGTGATTTATCTGACACCAAAAAGATGCGGATAACGATATCCACTGAATCAATCTCTATCCAGGGGATAGCGCAATTGGTTTTCCTATTACTTATCCGCTGGGTAGGGATTTATCCGATGGATAGCGGTGTCCAACGTTTGAACAACTGCTCCCTAGTAGATAGCGCTATGGCCATCTTTTGAACAGTCAACCGGGACAAGTTTAGAAGCAGCACGAATTTCATTTTCCATAATTACAAAGTCCAATGGACGAACTTTTCGGTTTTTTGTTTGCTTGTTTGTTTCTTTTCCTTGCTTTTTTTTCGATCTTCAAGTCTCCCGGCATTAGTCATCAGAATTAACAATAGTTGAATCATGAAAAAATGAGACAGAGTGGCTTGTTTCGTTTGATAACAGGACGGAGCTTCAAGTCTCCACGAATTTGCCTTTCCTTGAGTTAACTGAAAACAAGTTAATTTAAAAGTAAAGTAGAACGAAGCTGAAAACGACCCAGCTAATTGTTCTAAATGCTTTTTGCGTTTTGTCACTTTACTGGCCTCGATTGCACCTAAATCCCATCTAATGACGACACAAGCCAAAAAGGGACGGGAATTTCCACGCTTTGCATAAAAGTTTATTTACTGTTGACATTCAACAAAGTTTTTATCGCTCAATTAATATCGGCTATTGATTTCACAACAGGTGAATCAAGAAAAAATAAAACAGAGCGGCTTATTTGCATTTAATAACAGGATCCTGAAGACTCCAGAAAATTGTTTTTCGTTGAGTTAATTAAGCGTGAGTTTCTTTTAAACAGACCCTTTTAACTGGTCTATTATTAAATAAATGCTTTTGCTGTCCTTCAGCCAACTTAGCAATGATTATCATAAACTGACATATATATCAAATGGCATATATTGTGTTCTAAAGATAAGGCGCAAACCTTTAGCTTGTTACCAGATGTTTATAAGATATCCTTACTTTTCTTTCCGATGGAGGACCTTAACGTGAGCGTATAAAGCTTCCAGCTAAAGTTATGTTCAACGATCACAACATGGTAACTTGAATTTGAAGTTTTGGATGAAGAATCGCCGTTAACAGATTTGTTGATCGCAGTTACTTTTAGTCGCACCTCCTGTCTTTAACCAGAAATAGCAGAAACTGTGTTTTTTTCCATCAGCTCCAAGCTGAACGTAAGCTGAAGTTGTCCTGTTCTCTTCAATGGAAACTTGGTTCACGATTCTTGGTTGGACATTATCCACTGTGGCGGCGGCTGGAAATGGCTCCATTATTTTTCTTGTTTGCAGCAAACGACGGCTTCTCACTAAAACCAACGCTTTTATCATTTCTCTTGCAGTAGCGGATCTCGGTGTAGGGGCTAGCGTTTTCCCTTCAGAGTTTTTCTCCGAAATCGTCAAAACTAGCCACAATCCGTCTTCAAAATGTAAGATCATCATTCTACGGCGAATACGATGGCTGTTCGGCTACGCATCTGTGACAAGCTTGTGCAGTTTAGTTCTGGATCGTTACGTGGCGATTGTTAAGCCTTTAAAGTATCTAAATTTTATGAGCCGAGGTCGTGTTATCCAAATGATTTTTGTTTCCTGGGCAATCCCTGTGGGATTTGTCATAACTTCATTTTTCTTACCTGTTCCAGTTAAGTGCAATTTTGTTAACATATTTGCCATGCTTTGGGAGATTTGTTCATGCTGCTTTCTAATATTCTGCTTTTCCTCTATGATATTTGTCGTATATAAACATGATAGATCGTCAGCCACCTTAGCAAAACAGCTACGGTTCAACCACAGAGATTTGACAGTCAGCAGTCAGGACAGATCAGCAGTAACAATGATGGCGATTGTAATAGGCTTGTTTCTCGTCTGCTATGGAATATATTTGCGCTGCAGTTTGGTATCACTTCTTCATCATACCCTTTGTAATGATAAAGTCTATAAAATACCCGTGTTAGTCCTGAATTCCGCCATCAACCCTTGGGTCTATGCATTCTTCAAGAGGGACATAAAGAAGGAAATGATTAAGAAATTGATTTGCAGAAAAACCTGCAGGTAGAAATTGCAGAATCAATAACTTTTATTTTAAAAAAGCAAGATCTTTGTTAAAACTTTGCGTTTACAGTAACTGTTGTTTAAGTTAAAAAATCACAAAATGTTAAATCCTCCTGTAAAAATCCTCATAAGCCCGTAGGAACAGTTTTAACAGTTTCGTCTTATAATAAAAATATTAAGAATATTAATAATTTTATTGCCTATAACGTAAAAAACACGCAAATTTGCACTCTTGATTGCATATTATCGAATGCGCGTAAAGGAGAAGATGAACTCTAGAGTTAGCGCCTCCCAGCTAACAGTATATTTTAAAACCAGAAGTTCTCATTGGGAAGGGAAGTGCTGCCGTTAGTTGCAATGCGAATAGGACAAAGACAACACGTAAATTTAAAATAGTTGAACAAATGAATTTTTAATTAAAGTCAATAACTTAGACTTGTTGGAATTATGAAACACTCAGAGCGAAATAAAAAAATGAACAGATCACAATGACAAATATGCTTACGTTCAGATAACTCGCTAAAGCTTCATGCAATATGATTTTGTAATTCATTTTAATAATTCAATAAATTCTAAAACAACAGCAGTGCTGATAGGCTGTTTCTTCTTCGAATAATCGATTGTGTGGCTGGCTTCCCGTTACACACGACGAAAAGAGTTGGGAACAAATAACGTAAAGGTCAAAACTTGTTTATTCATAGATCAGGAAGACGTACAGCACACATACATGCCGTTCAGTGCGTTCACTTATGTAACTTACAATCCTGATTCCCGAGATAACAATTTGTGTGACAAAAGAATACTCGCTATAACTAATCTAGAATTAAAAAATGAACCAAAAAAATGTTCCCTAAAATACTTCTTGAACTGTTCTTACCGTTTAGGCCGTTTAAAAAGACAGTAAAGTAAACATCCGATGGACTACGATTTCTGCACACACGAGAACAAAACAAAATGGCGGGTTGCTCCTAAGAGACAAACTGGCGCGGCAGCTAAGCACTTGCTTAAGCAAACCGCTGACTGCACAGTCCTGCAGTCACAGATTGAACCACTATTGAACCAAAAGTCTCAAATTGCCCAAGAATATGGTCTGCTGCTGGCTGATGCCCAGCAGCAAATGAGTCGAAAATTCTTTCTATTGTTATATTTCATTAAAATTTATAAGCTTTAATACCTTCCCTTCTCATGATTTTAACAGTTTGATCCCATACTGCCGGGCAACTCAGACAGCGTCATGTTACGTAAAATCACTATTTTACGGGGAAAAACAGTGGTGGCTAGTTGTCGGGAACATTCAAAATAGCACGTGACTTTGCTATGCACTATCCTTAACAGTTTACGGTTCAGTAAGACGGACTGAATATAAGGCAAGACCTTTGAAAGACGGTCTGCCTCTCCTGTTAGGTTCTCGACTCATTGGTATCCGGGTTACTTCCAAAATTGTGCGTTGTCCTTGTTAACTGGCCAAATTAAGAGAAATAGTCGGAGATATGTCTCGGGAAAATGTCGGTACGTTTGGTTAGGTTCTCATTGGTACGACGTTTCTATAGATTACAGTGCATAGATCGACAGGCGGGTATTAAAACTTTGTATGACATATAAAAAAATAGCAAATTTACAAAAAGCCTGAGCTTTTTATCAGAACACTATATGTAAACGAGTGTCCGCCATAAGTGGATTCCACTATTCTTGTAACATAACCAATGCATGCCAGCGGCCTCAAAATAAGTTCGCTTCTCTGATGAAAGTCTTTGATATTTTAAAGGAGGCTGTTTGCTTATGGTCCGACCGGACGGATTTTTGTTTGGCTTGCTGCGAAGCTATTTAAACTGAATTGTAATTACCAACTATGAGTCATTTATTTTTTCTTCTACACCCCTCATGTTTTTGTAATCAATGTTTTCTGATTTCCCTTTGCGTGTTGCAAATTAATTATCTACTTCGCCTTCACCAAATACGTTCAAATATCTAACTCTCTACAAACTGAT
Organism: Porites australiensis; assembly: GCA_022179025.1. Classification (NCBI taxonomy): domain Eukaryota; kingdom Metazoa; phylum Cnidaria; class Anthozoa; order Scleractinia; family Poritidae; genus Porites; species Porites australiensis. Next base: position 84,938 of record BOPM01001106.1, on the reverse strand, counting down.
CAGGTGTAATCATATAACTTTCACCAGTAAAGCTTTATCGTTGGCTTTAAATAATCAGCTTATAACACGAATCTCAAGCCTGATGTACTTATATTTTGAAAAGAAATCCACGAGCCCCCTAGATCTTTTTTTTTTTTTAATACATCTTTGGTAATTATTCCACAGTTAATTTTTAACGGATGAGTAATTACTTAATAACTAACTATGAGGCAAAGCCGGTCCTTACCAAATTCGAAACTCAAGACCTCCGCGCGTCAAGAAAAAAAAAAAACGTTAACAATTATTTTTCCCTGATCGTCACAAATAATTCAACTAGAGCTTTCCAATGAAAGTATATCTCTTAATATGTCCTCCTTTTAAAAGAAGAGAATATCTTTGAAATAGATATTAATAATAATTAACAAAAAGTCCGGTTTAGAGAAATTGCTGACTCACTTGTTGTCAAAGTGTAATTATTGTGTGATACGCGCTTTCTGATTGGTTAAAAACCTATGGCTTATTGTGCCGGTAAACTCATAGAAAACTTACAGTTATTTTATAAAAGCAATAAACCACACTTTCTATGGCTTTACCGGCGTGATAATCCACTTGGGATGTTGGGAGAACACTCGAAAAGCTTGTAAATCACTTGCCTTCGGCTCGTGATTATTTACAAGCTTTTCTCGTGTTCTCCCAACATCCCGCGTGGGTTATCACGTCAATAAACCCATAGAAAGTGTGGTCTCAGTATTGCGTAAATATATAAGTCAATACAACACCAAGTAAAATGGGAGCAGGTGCTTTCATTTTCTCGTTAGGGGTATTGGTCGTAGCCAAGATAAAGCAATCATAGTATGGAAACCTGGTTTTGTGTTGAGCTCTTTCCGTTCTGACGATAACTGGAAATGACCTCACTATATTGCTTGTTGGCCGCAATCGACCTCTCCGCACCAAAACCAACGCGTTCATAGCTTGGCTTGCTCTGGCAGATTTTCTTGTTGGCGTGGGCGTAGTTCCTTCTCTCTTCTTCTGCGCATGCGAGATCTCAGGAGGCGGGTGTAAATGGTCTCGAGCCTGGTCCACCTGGCTCCCTGGTTTAATACGATGGCTATTTGGATACGCGTCGGCATTCAATTTGTGCAGCCTGGTGACAGATCGCTATATAGCTATTGTAAAGCCTTTCAAACAGGTAACGTGCGTAACTGCACGTCGAGTGATTCAAATGATATTCCTTTCTTGGGCGATCCCCTTTGGATTTGTGACAACTACATTAACTTTTCTTGTTTTGTTTAGGATTGAATACGCGCGTTTTATAAATGCTTTAACGATGTTCTTTGAGGTCGTGTCATGTTGTATCATTATTTTCTGCTACTGCTCAATCGTACTTGCTGTATATAAACATGATCGATCAGCGCTGGTTTAGCGAAACAATTACGTTTCAATCACAAAGGACTGACATTCAATAAGCACAACAAATCCGCATTTACAATGACGACAATTGTTGTGGTTTTGTTTCTTATTTGCTACGGAATTCACTGTCGCTGTGGCTTTGTATCACTCTTTCTTAGCCTTCCATGTAATGACTTTGAAAATAAATTACCTATATTGATCTTAAACTCCGCCATAAACCCTTGGGCGTACGCTTTCTTCAAGAGAGACATAAAAAAGGAGACAATTAAGAAAGCTGATCTGCAGAGCGGCTTCAAAAAATGACAACAAAGTAAATGCTATCAGGGAAGCCCATCACTTAACGGTGGGTACATGTAGCTCGACTTTGTTAACAGTCCATTAAAAACAAAATGTGAAGCAATTGAGGATACTAGTGTCTCTTACTATTTATGTCACATCGTCAAAGCATTGACAAAACGCGGGTATTCAATCTTAAACAAAACAAGGGAAAATGTAGTTGTCACAAATCCAAAGGGGGTCGCCCAAGTATGTCATACCACAAAAAAAAAAAAAAAAAAAAAAAAAAACACAGAAAAAAGAAGCAAAATTTAGATCCTAAGGGAAAAATTTTCAATATTGTTCATCTTTTAACGATATAAAATGGGAGAATGTCCACTTAAGCTCTTGGCAGAGTTTCAGGATTCTTTGAAGAGGCGCATTAGCGTTTTAATGAAAACTATATACTTCTTTGGGTAAACCTATTAATAAACCGGCAGAGTAAACATTACCGGTTGCATTGCCGGTGAAGCATGCATGGGTTTCAGCTGTACCAATTTTATTTAATAAACCATTGAGCAGCTTTTCCGTACATTGACGTGTGCTCAATTTGCCGTAAGGTTGTAATCTTTAATATGCTAAAGTGTAAAAAGAACAGCTGCTGTGAACCTGCAGTGGTGATGTTCGACCTTCTGTGCTCACTGGATAGCGCAATTGGTTTTCCTAATACTTATTCACTGGATAGTGATTTATGTGGTGGATAGCGCGATCCATCTTTTGAACGACCAGGGCATGTTTAGCAGGAGCAAGAATTTCATATCCCATGATTACGAAGTTTAAAGGACGAGTTTTTTGTTTATTTGTCTGTTTGTTTGTTTTTTTGGATCTTTCAGTCTCCCGGCATTAGTCATCTGAATTAATCAACAATAGCTGAATTATGAAGAAATAACTGTAGGGAGGCTTGTTGTGGTTTGCTAACACAAGGAGTTTCAAGTCTCCACAAATTTGCCATTCGTTGAGTTTATAAGACTTTCAGTTAAAACTGAAGTAGAACGTAGCTACCCCTCTAATTTTTCTAAATGCTTTTTGTGTTTTGTCACTAACTGCAGGCGCGGATCTCGGATAAAAACTGACCGATTTCCTAAACTAGAGCCGAAGGTGCAAGCTTCTGGGGGGGGAGGGGGGGAGGGCTATGAGCCACGTATCGTGAACTTTTTCGGATTTTAACTCCCCAAACTCCCCTTTGCTGGGTTTCTAAGTCATTCCAACAGGATATTTGTCAGTTCCATTCTCCTTTGGTGATCTTTGCAAATCGGCGGATTATTTCATCAAGGTAAGCTTTTATGTTGTATGTTGGATATGGAGCAAGATTACAACTTGGACAGTTTTTTATTATTAAAAATATATTTATTATGAAAAATCTGACCGATTTTAGTAAAACGGTGGAAATCGGTGTGGATCTGCGCCTGAACTGATCACCGTAAAATTGCCCATAAATTACATTTAATGACGACACAAGCCAAAAAGGGGAGGGAATTTCCACGCTTTGCATAAACGTTTGTTTATTGTAGACATTGAACAAAGTTTTAATCGCTCAATTAATATCGGTTATTAGATTTCACAGCAAGTGAATCAAGAAAAAAAAATACAGAGCGGCTTATTTCCATTTAATAACAGGATCCTGAAGTCTCCAGAAAATTGTTTTTCGTTTAGTTAAACGCGAGCTTCTTTTAAACTGACCCTTCTAATTGGTTTTAATGCAATTTGCTGTCCTACAGCCATTTAAGCAATGATTGTCACGTCATTCATTGACGCATATATGGTATATTATGTTCTTAAGATAAGGAGCAAACGTTACCAGATGTTTATAAGATATCCTTACCTTTCCTTCCGATCGAGGACCTCAATCGACGAGAACTTAAAGCTTTCAGCTAGAATTTATGTTCAACGATCACAACATTGTAACTTGGATTTGGATTCAGTTTGGATGAAGAATCGCCGTAAACAGACTCGTTGATCGCATTTACTTTTAGTCGCACCTCCTGCCTGTAACCAGAAATAGCAGAAACTGTTTTTAAATTTCCAGTTGAGGTGCTGATAAAAAGTCAGTGTCAGATACCTTCGTTTAGAAACAAAAACTATCTCTTCAGTATTCGACAGCTCCAAGCTGAAGTTGTGAATGGAAACTTGGTTTACGATTCTTGGTTGGACACTATCCATTGTGGCGGCGGCTGGAAATGGCTCCATAATTTTTTCTTGTTTGCAGCAAACGACGGCTCGTCACTAAAACCAACGCTTTTATCATTTCTCTTGCAGTAGCGGATCTCGGTGTAGGGGCTAGCGTTTTCCCTTCAGAAGTTTTCTACGAAATCGTCAAAACTAGCGACAATTCGCGATCGTCTTTAAGATGTAATATCAATCGAATACGATGGCTGGTCGGCTACGTATCTGTGACAAGCTTGTGCAGTTTAGTTCTGGATCGTTACGTGGCGATTGTTAAGCCTTTAAATTATCTAAATTTTATGAGCCGAGGTCGTGTTATCAAAATGATTTTTGTTTCCTGGACAATCCCTGTGGGATTTGTCATAACTTCATTTTTCTTACCTGCTCCCGTTAAGCGGAATATTGTTAACATATTTGCCATGTTTTGGGAGATTTTTTCATGCTGCTTTCTAATATTCAGCTTTTCCTCTATGGTACTTGTTGTATATAAACATGATAGATCGTCAGCTACCTTAGCAAAACAGCTACGGTTCAACCACAGAGATCCGACAGTCAGAAGTCAGGACAGATCAGCAGTAACAATGATGGCGATTGTAATAGTCGTGTTTCTCGTCTGCTATGGAATATATTTGCGCTGCAGTTTAGTAGCACTTCTTCACAATCTCCGTTGTAATGATATAGTCTATAAAATACCCATGTTAGTCCTGAATTCTGCCATCAACCCTTGGGTGTATGCATTCTTCAAAAGGGACATAAAGAAGGAGATGATTAAGAAATTGATTTGCCGAAAAACCAAGGAGAAACTGCAAAATCAATAACTATTAAAAATGCAAGATTTGAGTTTACGGTTTTTTAAGTTTAGAAATCAAAATGTGTTAAATCCTCATAAGGCCGTAGGCACAGTTTGGACATTTTTTTTCCAACGCGCAATAATAATAACGCGCAAATTTCATATCATGGTATATGATCAAATGCGCGTAAAGGAGAAGATGGACTCTAGAGTTAATGCCTCCCAGCCAATAGTAGATTCAATGACTCGAAAATTCGTTCTATTGTTGCCATTCATTTAATAGATACCTTCCCTTATCGTGATTTAACAGTTTGATCCCATACTGCCAGGCAACTCAGACAGTGTTTTAGGCATACAAATTGTCAATCAAACAAAAGACATTTTCTGTAATAATTATTATTAGCTGTTTTTGAAAACTAAATTACAAGGACAAATGTTTTAGAGATATAGAGAAAGATATCTAAGGTCTTGACTTCAAGTTAAGCACAAACTCAAGAAACCTTTGTTTGCTCTATAAATTAAAAGCACACCGCAATTAACGTTTGCGACAAGAAAACAGACCATTAGCGACGCCATCACTGGTTGTTCACAGACCCTCTATTTTCTCTTCAAAGTCCGTCGAGCGCGCGCGACAAAAAACCGCGGGGGATTTATTGACCGCCAGCACAAGGGGGTAGAAGAAAATGGACGGTCTGTAGACATCTTTAGGAGCAACTGAAACTTGCTTTTCCCAGTAAAAGCAAATTACCATTGGCTGAACGGCGATTATCCTAGCTGTCATCATCATGTCAACGACTCATTACGCTCAAGTCATGTAAGTAGAAGCGTTTGTCATCACCTGGAGGCGCTAACTTACTATTATAATTTGCATAAAAAAAAAACATCAATTGAAAGCGCCGCCGGATGCAGTCATACTGAGTTTGTATTGACCATGCTGACCATATCGTTTGTATCAGAGTATAGACTATGGAAAACGTGCTTGACGACTTTTTGGCACAGTTTTCAAGCAAATACGTGCTCAAAGAAGAGCGGCGCCAGGCTGTTTTGGGTTTACTGGAGCAAGAGTATGTTGTGGCCGTTCTTACCACGGGTTTTGGGAAAATTTTAATTTACCAGTTGTTCGCGGCAGTGAAACTCAAACAAAGAGAAAAGAACGTAGTATTAGTTGCATCGCCGTTGCGGATATTATCAATGATCAAGTTGAAGCAATGGTTTTAATAAAAGAAAATCGAGCCCAGGTGCTTCTAACCTTATTACTGCAAGGCAAACAAACCCTACTTGACTTATCTTCTGTTTGCGAAACGGTAAAACCAAGATCTCTTTAATCGTCCGCCAACTTTCGTTTTGTTAATAACACCTTGACGAACACTCTCAATAAACAGATTCTCTGTAGCTTTACCGGAAAGCGTTAATATCCGACAATAATCCAATGGTTCGATTTGTTTCGGCTTCGGACCTCTTTTAGCCGGCTTTTTCGGCGTTGAAGTCGGTGTGACAAGACACGCTTAAACAAACACGCGAGTCCGGGTGTCATTTTTAAAATGTTCTAAAATACTTAGCAATTTAGATCTCCAATATCATTGGTTCAATTTAATTGGTACTGCGCACGCGTAGGTGATAATGATGAGGCGTTGACATGGGGAAGGAACTTTAAAATAAACCTCTTTTTTCCCAAAGATGTCTACAGACGTTCTTCATTTTTCTTTCTCGCTCTCCGCGCTCGCCGATGTTTTCGAAAACAACGAAAAGAAAAATAAAACAACGTCTGTGTACAGGTTGCGCCAATATATAGCCTGCGTAGCAGGCGCCTGGAAGAAGTGGTCATAAGAAAGAACGGGCGCTCGAGAAGGAGACACGATCGTTACGCCCCGTTACGCCCACGCAGGCCACGCGAAATAAGGTCTGAGGAACGAGCGTCGAAATTTCATGCTGATGACGCGTCACAACCCACATCTGGATAGTGCTCCTGATTGGTTGAAGCAAAATTTCCCTCGCGACACGACTAATCAGAAGCACTACGCGATCTGGAATTTTCTGCGGCCGTTCTTCAGACGTCACTTCACGGAGAAAACCAGTGGTGGCCAAAGTGATTGCTAGTTGTCGCGAACGTTCAAAATAGCGCGTGACTTTCCTAAGTACTGTCCTTGTCAGTTTACGGTTCAGACAGATGCAGACTCATTAGGCGAGACCTTTGAAAGACGGTCTGCTTCTCCGGCTAGGTTCTCGACTCATTGGTACAACGTATACAGTGCACAGATCACGCTAACGTTTACGTCATCAGGGGCACCCAACGAGGATATAGTTCAAAACCACTTAACATAGCATTGTCGAACGTATTTTAGTATTCAAACGGTAGATATAGGCATATTTTTATCCCCTTAAAACTTTTCATCTGTTCGGATTTCCTAGCTAGTTATAGGGATCAAAAGTTACCTTTTCGAAAATTTCAGCAAAGGAAAAGGCTCCCGAAAATTCTGGGTGGCCTTTTTTAGGGTAAGTATCCGTTTAAAATGGGTAATTATACCATTTTGTAGATGTTCGAAAATCCTAGGAGAGGCAGGCAAGCAAGAAATTTTACAACAAATGTTCCGAAAATTCTAGTTCTCAAATCGTCTTCCGAACAGATATTTTCTCGAAAATTGCCGTTGGGTCTCCCTGACGTCATCCGGGTTACTTCCAAAAGTGTCCGTTGTCCTTCTTAACTGGCTAAATTAAGAGAAAAAGTCTGACATATTTGTCTGCATACTTGAAAAATGTCCATTATAAGCCGAGTTTGGTTAAGCTCTCATTGGTATGACGCCGGTATGTATATAATGCATTGATCAGGTAAACTTTTTATGACGTTTCTTGGGGGTTACATAAAATTGTTCGTACTAAAAATAGTAATGAAAAAAACCTATGCTAGTGAGTTTTTTTTTTATCAGGAACCTATATCTGAACGATGCGAGTTTTCGTTACAAGTGCATTCCAAAATTCTTGTAAAACAACCAATGCATGCAAGCGGCCTCAAAACAAGTTCCTCAGATGAAAGTCTTTGATATTTCAAAGGAGGCCGTTTGGTTACGGTCCGACCCGATGGATTTTTGTTTGGCATTGCCGAGATCGCTTGCGGTGACGCTTTTAAACTATTTACTGAACTGTAATTACCAATTGTCCACACTGTATGTATAGTGTCGAGTCATTTATTTTTTCTCCTACACCGGCCCCTCGTGTTTTTTTAATCAATGTTTTCGGATTTCCCTTTGCGTGTTGCAAATTAATTATCTAACTTCGCTCCCACCAAATACGTTCAATTCTGGCTGTGATCTAACTCTCTACAAACTGACACTTGTGTGAAAAAAATATTTTCATAACGCTTTATTGTTAGCTTTGAATTATAATAGGTTGCAACTAGTTTGTCTTACAACACGAATCTCAAACCTCGGACTTACGAATATTTTGAGAAATTATTGAAAAGAAATCCACGAGCCCTTAGATCTTTTTTTTGTTTTCAAAACATGATTAATAAATCATTTGTTAATTATTCGACAGACATTTCTTTAACGGATGAGTAGGTACAATTAACTAACTATGAAGCGAAGTCGGTCCTCAGATCCAAATCTAAACTCAAAATCTCCCCGTAGTGTGTGTTGAAAATAGATCGTAACTGAGCTCGTCAAGAAAAGAAAAACATTAACATGTTTTGCCCTGTTCATTTAAAGCTTTCCTACTTCATTAATATCAAAATATACTGGGGAAAAACTTGCACAGAGAAATAAATTAAATCGTCTTACATAAAATTTCCTATAAAATCATACCTCCTTATATTCAGGCTTATATGTCTTCCTCTTAAAAGAAGAATATCTTTGAAATAGATAGAGAAGAAATGGTCAGTATAGAGAAATTGCTGACTCACTTGTTGTCAAAGTGTAATTATTGTGTGATATATTAATATATTTGCATAAGTCAGTACACCACTAAGTAAAATCAGAGCAGGTGCTTTCATTGAGGAGGGGTATTGATCGTAGCCAACAGAAGATAAAGAGTAATCATGCAGTAATCATAGTATGGAAACCTGGTTTTGGGTTCTTGGCTGGGTTCTTTCCGTTTTGACGTTAACTGGAAATGGCTTCATTATTTCCCTTGTTGGCCGCAATCGACCTCTCCGCACCAAAACCAACGCCTTCATAGCTTCGCTTGCTGTGGCAGATTTTCTTGTTGGTGTGGGCGTCGTTCCTTCTCTCTTCTTCTTCGAGATCTCAGGAGGCGGGTGTAAATGGCCTCGAGCCTGGTCGTCCTGGCTTCCTGATTTGATACGATGGCTTTTTGGATACGCGTCGGCATTCAATTTGTGCAGCTTGGTGACAGATCGCTATATAGCTGTTGTAAAGCCTTTAAAATACGTAACGTGCGTAACTCCACGTCGCGTGATTCAATTGATATTCCTTTCCTGGGCGATCCCCTTTGGATTTGTGACGACTACATTTTTCCTTGTTTTGTTTAGGATTGAATTCGCGCGTTTTATAAATGCTTTAACGATGTTCTTTGAGGTCGTGTCATGTTGTATCGTTATTTTCTGCTACTGCTCAATAGTACTTGCTGTATATAAACACGATCGATCAGCGGCTGCTTTAGCGAAACAGTTACGTTTCAATCACAAAGGACTGACATTCAATAAGCACGACAAATCTGCATTTACAATGACGACAATTGTTGTGGTTTTGTTTCTTATTTGCTACGAAATTCACTGTCTCTGTGGCTTTGTATCAGTCTTTCTTAGCCTTCCATGTAATGACTTTAAATATAAATTACCTATATTGATCTTAAACTCCGCCATAAACCCTTGGGCGTACGCTTTCTTCAAGAGAGACATAAATAAGGAGACAAGAAAGCTGATCTGCAGAGCGGCTTCAAAAAATGATAACAAAGTAGTTCCTATCAGTAAAGCAAATCACGTTACAGTGGGTACATGTAGCTCCACTTTGTAAACAGTCCATTATTAACAAGAAGAAAATGTTAAGCATGCAATTGAGGATACTAGTGTCTCTTACTATTTATCAATTCTACCTTAAAAAAGTGGAAAAATTTAAATCCTATACTAGAGGCAAAACTAATTTTCAATATTGTTCACCTTTAAACGATATAAAATGGGAGAATGTCCGTCGACTTTAAGCTCTTGGCAGAGTTTCAGGATTAAGAGGCATAATCAGCGTTTTAATGAAAACTATATTTCTCTCGCTAAAAACCTACTAAAGAGAGTAAACATTACCGGTTGCCTGTTAAGCATGCAAGGGTTTCAGCTGTACCAATTTTATATAAAACACTGAGCAGCTTTTCTACATTGACGAGTGTTCAATTTGCCGTAAGGTTGTAAGTAGTATACTATGTTGGATATTAAGCCCCTTTTTGGACTTCCCTTGGACTTCCCAAATACTAATTTGGATTTCCTGCATACTAATTTAGTGCCTTCCTCCATATATAATGAAGTGGATAGTTGTTTCTTGAAGGAACAACATAGTCTTGCCTCGACTTGCCCGTGAAGTAACTTGAACCCGGTTTACGGAACTTCTGTTAAAAGGAAAATAGGAATAAGAGGAGCGATCACCTAGCAATGCGAGAAACGGCTTCTTATTTCTCATTTAGCGCTAAAACTCGGATATATATAAACAAAACAAACACACATATACACAAAGTGGAGCTAAAAAGTCTCTATTTCACTTTTGTCTGACTATTACAGAACCACGAATTCTCCTATCTATCTCGAGGAAATGAAAAACTATTGAAGTCTCAAAGTTTCACGCACCGTTAGTCAGTTAATTATGCGAGTTCGCAAGCTCAAAGTTGAATACAAATTACCTCTACAGGAAAGACCCAAGGGAGCATCTTGACGTATTATCATATAAACAATTTTAAATAACTTAACAAGGATCAATTAAAACACGCGACTAATAATTGCTAGCAATAATAAAGCCACAAGAGAGATACCGTTTTAAAAACTTTATTAAAAACAAAGACAAAAAGAGTCAAATACAGAGTGATTTGTAAGAAATGGAAATTAATTAATCCTCATCTTCTTCGCCCATGGAGTACTTGACGTAAGGTTTGAATTTCTTATGCCGACGTTTCCTCAGCTGTTTGGCATGAGCTTTATGATCATCCAAATAATTTACAAATTGAATCCGACGCCTTTTGCGCTTCGGGCCTTGTTGTGATAGGGTTTCTACTGTGGGAGGAGGGGTGAGGAAAGCAGGATTTAAGGGTGGTGGAGGGGTGAGGCGTTCTTTGTCAGGTTTTTGAGAGATAGCCGCTTCTGTTAATTCAGGTGTTTCATTAAAGGGGTTGAGGGGAGTGGAGAATGCTATCGTTGCTGTCGAAGAATCATGTGTCCTTGATGTTAAGTCTGGAACAGTGCTGATTATTTCTTCCGGTCGTGTTCTTGTATCTAATTGTTCTTTAAAAGCCAGGTATCTGTTTTGCAACTGAATGTATCGCTTAGCTTTTTCATCGTCCCGAAGATCGTTTCGAGAAAGCACGTCATCCATGTTGCCTTGCATTTCTTGCATTGCCGGAAGAAGCATACAGGCGAAAGAGTTTGCTGCTTCAGATATTTTAGAAGCTCTTGAGGAATATTTTCTTGAAACCCTGCTTGGTTAAAGCCTTCTTCACTGGGCAGGACGTTTGTTCGCAACCGACAATTGTCTTGGGTAGTAGTTTTCAGATCAGTCCAAAGATAACCAAAAGGTCTTTTTACAGCCTCTTCGTAATGATTTAAAAAGAAATCCGTCTGCCCGGGATACATTTGCTTCGCCAGAGTCAAGATTTGCAATTTGTTTCGTGGATTCTTGAATAACACCAGATAATGGCTGTTTAGGCTTATGCTGCGGCTACCTTTCCCCAGATGAAATATATTCTGCACGATATAAATCACGCTCAGATTGCGATGATGAGAACCACGAGTAAAGAGGTTCACAATGCGCTTGTCTTGACTGGCGTCAGTCATCTGATCATCAAACACGATCAAATTCCGTTTCTTCGCATCAAAATAGGAATCCTGCTCCAAAGCCGTAGGAATTCGAAAGATAGATAGATAGATAGATAGATAGATAGATAGATAGATAGATAGATAGATAGATAGATAGATAGATAGATAGATAGATAGATAGATAGATAGATAGATAGATAGATAGATAGATAGATAGTTTATTCTGATTAAAATCGCAACCAAAAGCTGAATTAGATTAATCGTTGCAAAAATAAAATCTAATAAAAATATGAGAAAAAATATAAGAAAAATGTACACATATGTAGCTAAAAATTTAATTACAGTTGCTATATAGAAATTTGTTCTAAGTCTCTTCGTCTTAGCCAGAAGGACATTAAAATTCCTCTTTCGTCTTAAATTGGATTCACAATTGTTACGAGGTGGCAAGAGCTCATGTAGTTTATGGTCTGAGTTACAAGTGATGGAATCAAAAAGCTTAGTTGTGATAGACTGCCTGCGTCGAGAGAGCGTCTCCAAGTTGGCTTGATGTAATGCGTCGCTATATGGTACATGGTATATAAGGGAATTCCCTCGACGAATTCAATGTGTGGCATGGCGACTAACATTTGTGTATATGCAGGCTGCCATTGTGAATAACACCAAACGATCCTCTCCGGGGGAGGGTAAATGGTCTTTGAAGCTTGTTGCAATAGAAATCGAACCCAGGCCGTTTTTCCGGAGCCAGTCATTCCGGCAATCATGGAAGTGAAAGGATGCTAGAAGCGAAACCGCTGACATTTCTGTGAAAACATTGGAACTGTTTGAAATGGGGTGAGACCAGCATTGCGGTGTTTAGACATCACGTGCCTTTGCATACTATCTTTTCTACTAAAGGATTTTTCGCAGACAGAACAGAACCAACTCATGTCAACCCCTCAGGAGCAAAATGTAGACTGAGAAAGAGGTAGAATGTTGCGCACTTATATAGGTTTTCAGGCGATAAAATTCAATTGTTTTCCTTTCCCAAGACCACCATTACCACATTTCAATAATTATTGTTTTCCCTCCTCCACCACCACATTTCTATTGTTTTTCCTCCACCACCACCACCGCCACCACATTTC
>BOPM01001106.1:49363-65161 GCA_022179025.1 Porites australiensis | reverse complement strand
ATGCGGGCGTCATAATTTCACTTACTATAGCCTAGTTTATCCGAAGGCGGAGATTTGTTATTCTTCTTACCCCAGTTGGTCAAAACGTGGATAAGGCTATCCATCGGATAATTCTTTATCCTCTGGATAGCGCAATCGGTTTTCTTAATACCTATCCACTGTATGGTGATTTATCTGACCTGAAAAGATGCGGATAACGATATCCACTGGATCAATCTCTACCCAGGGGATAGCGCAATTGGCTTTCCTATTACTTATCCGCTGGGTAGAAACTTATCCGATGGATAGCGGTATCCAACGTTTGAACAACTGGGCCCTGGTAGATAGCGCCGTGGCCCTCTTTTGAACAACCAGGACATGTTTAGAAGCAGCACCAATTTAATTTTCCATGATTACGAAGTTCATTAATGCAAGAACTTTTCGTTTTTTTGTTTGTTTGTTTGTTTGTTTTTCTTGCTTTTTTTTCGATCTTCAAATCTCCCGGCATTAGTCATCAGAATTAACAATAGTTGAATCATGACAAAATGAGACAGAGTGGCTTGTTGCGTTTGATAACAGGTCGGAGCTTCAAGCCTCCACGAATTTGCCTTTCCTTGAGTTAACTGAAGACAAGTTCATTTAAAAGTAAAATAGAACGAAGCTGAAAACGACCCAGCTAATTGTTCTAAATGCTTTTTGCGTTTTGTCACTTTACTGGCCTCAATTGTCCCAAAATCCCATCTAATGACGACACAAGCCAAAAAGGGACGGGAATTTCCACGCTTTGCATAAAAGTTTATTTACTGTTGACATTCAACAAAGTTTTTATCGCTCAATTAATATCACTTATTGATTTCACAACAGGTGAATCGAGAAAAAATAAAACAGAGCAGCTTAATTGCATTTAATAACAGGATCCTGAAGACTCCAGATAATTGTTTTTCGTTGAGTTAACCGTGAGTTTCTTTTAAACAGACCCTTCTAACTGGTCTATTATTAAATAAATGCTTTTGCTGTCCTACAGTCAACTTAGCAATGTATCATAAATTGACATATATATCGAATGGTATATATTATGTTCTAAAGATAAGGCGCAAACCTTGTTACCAGGTGTTTATATATAAGATATCCTTACCTTTCTTTCCGATCGAGGACCTTAACGTGAGCGTATAAAGCTTCCAGCTAAAGTTATGTTCAACGATCACAACATGGCAACTTGAATTTGAATTTTTGGATGAAGAATCGCCCTTTACAGATTTATTGATCGTAGTTAACGTTACTATTAGTCGCAACTCCTGCCTTTAACCAGAAATAGCAGAAACTGTGCTTTTTCGATCAGCTCCAAGCTGAACGGAAGCTGAAGTTGTCCTGTTTCAATGGAAACTTGGTTCACGATTCTTGGCTGGACACTATCCATTGTGGCGGCGGCTGGAAATGGCTCCATAATTTTTCTTGTTTGCAGCAAACGACGGCTCCTCACTAAAATCAACGCTTTCATCATTTCTCTTGCAGTAGCGGATCTCGGTGTAGGGGCTAGCGTTTTCCCTTCAGAGTTTTTCTGCGAAATCGTCAAAACTAGCCACAATTCGTTTTCAAGATGTTGGAAGATCAACTGGCGAATACGCTGGCTGTTCGGCTACGCATCTGTGACAAGCTTGTGCAGTTTAGTTCTGGATCGTTACGTGGCGATTGTTAAGCCTTTAAAGTATCTAAATTTTATGTGCCGAGGTCGTGTTATCCAAATGATTTTTGTTTCCTGGGCAATCCCTGTGGGATTTGTCATAACTTCATTTTTCTCACCTGCTTCAGCTAAGTGGACTTTTGTTAATATATTTACCATCCTTTGTGCGTTTTTTTCATGCTGTTTTCTAATATTCTGCTTTTCCTCTATGATACTTGTCGTATATAAACATGATAGATCGTCAGCCATCTTAGCAAAACAGCTACGGTTCAACCACAGAGGTTTGACGGTCAGCAGTCAGGACAGATCAGCAGTAATAATGATGGCGATTGTAATAGTCGTGTTTCTCGTCTGCTATGGAATATATTTCCGCTGCAGTTTAGTATGGCGTCTTTATCAATCCGATTGTAATGATACAGACTATAAAATACCCATGTTAGTTCTGAATTCTGCCATCAACCCTTGGGTCTATGCATTCTTCAAAAGGGACATAAAGAAGGAAATGATTAAGAAATCGATTTGCCGAAAAACCAAGGAGAAACTGCAAAATCAATAAGTATTAAAAATGCAAGATTTGCGATTACAGTTGTTTAAGTCAAGAAATCAAAAAAAAAATGTTAAATCCTTTTGAGCCCGTTGGGACAGTTTTGACAGTTTTTTCCAATAATAACAACGCACAAATTTACATATTATGGTTTATGATCAAATGCCAGGGGCACCCAACGAGAATATAGTTCAAAACCACTTAAATATAGCATTGTTAAACATATTTTAGTATTTAAACAGTAGATATAGGCATATTTTTATCCCCTAAAAATTTTTCATCTAGTCGGATTTCCTAGCTGAAAGTCTAGTGATCCGAAAATTATAGGGATCAAAATTTTCCTTTTCGAAAATTTCAGCCAGAAAAAATTTAAAGGCTCCCGAAAATTCTAGGTGACCTTTTCAGGGTAAAAAATCCGTTTAAAGTGGGCAATTACACCAGTTTTTAGATGTTCGAAAATCCTACTAGGAGAGGCAGGCAAGCAAGAAATTTTACAACAAATGTTCCGAAAATTCTAGATCTCAAATCGTCTTCCGAACAGATATTCTCGAAAACTGACGTTAGGTGCCCCTGAATAGTAGATTCAATGACTCGAAAATCGTTCTATTGTTACAATTTATTTAATAGATACCTTCCTTTATCGTAATTATAACAGTTTGATCCCATACTGCCAGGCAACTCAGACAGTGCTTTAGGCAGATAAATTGTCAATCGAACAATAGACATTTTGTGTAATAATTATTAAGCGGACTTTGAAAACTAAATCACAGGGACAAATGTTTTAGAGATATAGAGAAATGATATCTAAGGTCTTGACTTCAAGTGAAGCACAGTTCAAGAAACCTTTGTTTGCTCATGAATTAAAAGCTCAACGTAATTAACGTTTGCGACAACTGATATTTAGCCCTAGGAAAACAGACATTAACGATGCCATCACTGTCTACCCCTGTTCACAGACCCTCTATTTTCTCTTCAAAGTCCGTCGAGCGCGCGCGACAAAAAACCGCGAGGGATTTATTGACCGCCAGCACGAGGGGGTAGGGGTGGGGGAAGAAGATAGACATCTTTGGGAGCAACTGAAACTTGCTTTTCCCAGGAAAATCAAATTACCATGAGCTGAACGGCGACTATCCTGTCATCATCATGTGAACGACTCATCACACTCGCGTCCTGCGAGTAGAAGCGTTTGTCATCGCCTGGACGCGTTAACTTACTATTGTAATTTGCATTAACAAAAACACCGATTGAAAGAAGCGCAGCCAGATGAAGTCATCGTCATACTACAAGCTTCAGGGGCACCCAACGAGAATATAGTACAAAACCACTTAAACATAGCATTGTTAAACGTATTTTAGTATTTAAACGGTAGATATAGGCATATTTTTATCCCCTAAAAATTTTTCATCTGTTCGGATTTCCTAGCTGAAAGCCTAGTGATGCGAAAATTCTAGAGCTCAAAACTTACCTTTTCGATAATTTCAGCCAGAAAAAAGGCTCCCGAAAATTCTAGGTGACCTTTTTACGGTAAAAATCCGGTAAAAATGGGCAATTATACCATTTTTTAGATCTTCGAAAATCCTAGGAGAGGCAGGCAAGCAAGAAATTTTACTACAAATGTTCCTAAAGTTCTAGATCTCAAATCGTTTTCCGAACAGATATTTTCCGAAAATTGACGTTGGGTGCCCCTGAAGCTTGTATTGACCATGCTGACCATATCTTTTGTATCGGAGTGTAGACTCTGGAAAGCGTGCTTGACGACTGTTTGGCACAGTTTTCAAGCAAATAGGTGCTCAAAAAAGAGCAGCGCCAAGCTGTTTTGGGTTTACTGGAGCAAAAGCCGGACTGGTTGTTGCCGTTCTACCACGACTTTTGGGAAAATTTTAATTTACCACTTGTTCGCGGCAGTGAAACTCAAACAAAGAGAAAAGAATGTAGTATTAGTTGCATCGCCATTGCGGATGTTATCAATGATCAAGTTGAAGCAATGGATTTTAAAACCATTTTATATCAAAATATAAACTATTTACTGAATTGTAATTACCAACTGTCGACACTGTGTCGAGTCATACGTTTTCTCCTTCACCTGCCCCTCGTGTTTTTATAATCGATGTTTTCCGATTTCCCTTTGCGTGTTGCAAATTTATTATCTAACTTCGCTCTCACCAAATACGTTCAATTCTGGCTGGGATCTAACTATCAAGTGTAATCATATAACTTTGATAAAGCTTTATTGTTGGCTTTGAATAATGGGCTGCAACTAGATAGTTGTCTTACAACACGAATCTCAAGGCTCGGACTTACTTATATTTTGAGAAATTATTTAAAAGAAATCCACGAGCCCTTCGATCTGTTTTTTTTTTCTCTTTTTTTTTTTTTTGAAATAGGTAGTGAAGAAGGGACTCAGTATGGAGATATTGCTAACTCACTTGTTGTCAAAGTGTATTTATTGTGCAGTGATACAGTTGACTCCCGACAACTCGAACCCTCACTAACTCGAACTTCGTGCTAACTTGAACCAAAATCGATTTTCCCTGGATTTCCGTCATACATTTATTGTAATTTTACCCTTGGTAACTCGAACCCTCGTTAACTCGAACCTCCCGCTAACTCGAAGAAGTTTTTGTTTCCCCTCAGATCATTTCTATACAGTGTTACCCTCGATAGCTCGAACCATGTTTTGAGCCCTTTTTTATTTAATTAAAAGTCGGGAAAAGAAAAAAAACAGTCTTCTGGCGTCCCAAACATTGAATTTTGAATTTCCCATTGACATGTTGTAGGAAATACTTTACTATTGGAGGCTGATGTTGTTTGTCACTAATAATGAATTACTCCTTAATTTTTGCGCGAAATTTCAGTGATAATTTGTAATTTCACACGTGAAATTACAAAATTGCCATGGCAACCTTCCGTACGTCTCAGTGTCAAGGTGGCGACGAAGTTTTAAAATGTCATGAATGAAGATGCCAGGGCATAAAAAGACGCTTTAGAAAACCTGAACACACAAAAGAGCACATCAAGAAGGATTCTAACAGGTATTTTGTCGAAAAAGTCTGAATTTACGCCAAATTTAAGCTCTAAACGTTCGAGAGATTGGAGTTCTCGATTGATAAGATCCAGGATAAACATGTCAAAGTCCAAGATTGCTAACGTAATTCGTCACCTATAATATTAATAGGTAATCAAATGGTATACTTGTGAAATTAGGGAATAATTTCACCTGCCTTTTGTCCAAATCCTAATAATTTCCCTCGCCTTTAAATTATAAGGATTTGGACATAACGCGCGTGAAATTATTCCCTAATTTCACTCGTCACCATTTGATTACACATACAAATCTAACGTGAAACAGCTTTACTTCTCAAAACAGTAAAACGCATGCTCTATTTAGGCAATGTAGTTACGTTACGTTCTGATTTATAATCTAGAAGTGTCTTTTAATTTTCACTTGACATTTCTACAATTAAATGTGATTAAAATGTTCACTATGCAGTAAAAACGATTTTTTCCTTACTCCCGGCTATTTTTTCCGAGTTCCCGATAACTCGAACCTTTTTCGATTTCCCTTGAAGGTTCGAGTTATCGGGAGTCGACTGTATACTAAGAGCGGAGCTCGCGCGCGCGAAGCGCGCCAGCAGAGCACCATGGGTAAAGAAAATCAAGTAAAAATCAAGTAAATGGTATAGTCTTTGATTACCGAGGCTTAAACTTTTCCAAATTCTCAAGCTATCAATAAGATGCGTGTACAAAAATATATTATGATATGTGAAATTCTTGCTGTTTACCAAATTTCAGTCAAGTCTTTGTAGCATTATTGATTAATGACAAGTACATTAAACCCTCTAGCAGTCACCCCAGAAGTCAGCTATTTCATTAGTTTTGTTGCCTTTGGCAAGTATCAATAGCCCACCAAACAAACCTTGGCAATTGTGAGGCATTTGCTTTTTGTTATTGGTATTTCCTAAAGTGCATTTAGATATATTTTTAATATAAGAAATAGGAATATTTTGTCTGGACAGTCAACTCTCTTTAAGATGGACACCTTTGGGACCAGCACTACTGATTCGGTATATCCGTCTTATAGAGATCCAAATAGAGTGAGTTATAAAGAGAAACAGGGACCATCTCAAGGTGTCCACTTAACAGAGGTGTTTTTAATAGCTATTATTTAAAATTACATACCGTAAATCCTCTATTTTGCCCCCCCTCTCTATTAAGCCCCCCCTCCCCCTCCCCCAATCCTTATTCTTCACAAAAAAATTAACGATTAACGTGGACTAATCAGTTATGGCTTATTCACGCTGAAAGTTCATATTGTTTTTGGTCTTTGGCCGTATGACCTCCAACTTCATAACCTCAAAAATCACTATTTTTTCTTATGTTATTTTGCAAAAGTTTACCAATGCATTTTTAGACTACAGCACAAGATAAGTTTATTTTTGCACTTTTGCACCTGATCAGTTACCATGGCAACCAATAATGGCAAAAAGATACCCCCCAGAGTTGCCCGTACTAAAACACTTCTATCTCCAACACGTTACAAAGAAAAATGCTAAAACTTCTGGAATTTATTCTTTAAATGCTATTTCATACAATGAACTAAAGAAATACTGTTCAGTCTCATAGATCCAAAATTATCGCAAGAAGCATATTGACATTGAAAATTCAGTGAAATAAGGATCCAACTTTGGCCTGTTAGACAACAAGGATTGCACCAGAGTACATGATTGTACCTCATTGCATGTAAAAATATATGGAGATTTTTCACTCCAAAAATGAAAAGAATTGAATAAAACCATGGAAAGTTATGGCTGCTAGCATGTTGCTAGTTCCGTAAGATTCAAAATTATTAGAAAAAATGGGTTAAAGTTTGTGAAATGCAATTCTTGAGACTGTCACAGAGTTCCTGCAAATATAACTCAATTAGAACTCTCCAGAGGCATAGTTTACACCCTCTCTTTGCTTGTTTTTGTCATCTTTTCTTTTCTTCAGGCCTCTGATGACTTTTCTCCTCTTCTTAGTGCTTGCTTTATTTTTATACTCCGCACCGTCCACTCGTAGCTGATCTTGAAGTTTGCACCCCTCTTCAGTATATTTTCCAGGAGGAATGTTTAAGCCCTGGAACAGCTTGATAACAGTTACTGCTCCAATATTAAAATGGGAAACTGCATCATACAGTCCTAATTCTAATGTTTCTCTTCCAACGTAAACTTCTTTTGGGACTCTTTGCCAAATCATTCCATTTAAAGATTCATTTTGATTCTGTGTCTTGCCATGCAAGCACTTCTCAAGCAAGCTGTCCTCACTGAGTCGAATATACTCTGGCTTTAATTTTACAATTACCTCTAAAGGTAAGCCTGGCCCATGCTTGTAAAGCTTTGTGCCATTGGCTTTATCCTGCTGATACCGGCACCAGCTTGCACTGCCTGTTGGGCAATGGTCATGAAGTGGGCGTGCCTCAGTAGACGCACAATGCATCAGGCTAGCATGAATGGCTTTCTTCATGCCAGCAAGATCTCCAACATTTGATCTTATGGCTATGCCATAATAGTTCTGCAGTTTATCAATTTGACTGTCTGTCAGTTTGCCCTTGCCTCCCAGGCCTGGATTCTCACGCTTCAATTTACGAAGTGCAGTTCCCACTCTCTTCTGGACATGGCCAATACATTCCTTCTTTTCCATTTCAATACCAGCATCTTCATAAACTCCTTTTACTCGACTGAAACTTTTACTGTCACCGTCCCCATAGAATTCAGTGTATCTGAGGTTGTGCAGTTCTACAGACCTTTGAAATATGCGCTCTGCTCCTTCCGGCTCCATAGCTGGTGCTGATCCCCGAAAATTAGCTTTACACTTAGTGTGCTCAGCTCTCCAAGTCTGATTTTCAAGAGATGTTTTATCTAAGTGTTCATGGCGCTCACATTGTTTGCAACCTTGACTGAGGGCTTCTACATCGAGCACCCTTCCTGTGTCCATGGATATTACCGTCACACAACCATTGCGTGACGAGTAGCCTCTCTTTTGCCATGTGCCATCACATGAAACGCCACAATTAAATGGTCCAGCTTCAGACGCAGTGCATTGGTTTTTGAAGGCATAAATATCTTGACCGGCTTTCTTCATACTCTCTTTTGCTATTTCTTTGACGTGACGGCCGATCACACGTGAGTTGAAAATGAACGCTTTTTCAGTGGGAGGTGGAGGCATGTTCATGATCGCACAGAATTTTCTTGCTCCAGCATAACCCTTGCCAATGGTTCTCATGCCATAGACAAGACGCCGATTTACTTCGTAGCTCTTCCCCTGCTTCTTCGAAGTGCAAAAGGAATGTTTCCATCCACAATGCTCGCACAACAAACGCAAAGTCGAGGCACATCCCTTCCGCTTCATGTTGTCTTCCATGAGCAAAAGGCTGAAATTGCCACAGTCGCCGCACCGTAGCTGCGCAAAAACAGACGACAGCACCTCCATATCACAAAATCTAAGCCCTGTAATAGCAGGACTGTTTTCCTTTGAAAGTTGGTCGTCTACCTCTGGTTTAGGCTTCTCTTCTTGGGTATTTGTCACAAGCTTTTGAAACGAAGCCGAACATTCCTCCGCTTACTTCTGACAGTGCAAAGAACTCGCTCCCGATCCACTTGAAGTGCTTTCCAAAGCAACTATTTCTTCGTCTTGAACTCTTTGCTTACTCGTGAAACGATTTCCATGAAATTTTCGCTTCTTGCGTCTTTGAGACGAAAATTTTGGCATTTTTGTACGAAAACTCGGGCGCTTTCCATTTGCGAAAAAAACCCGGAAATTTCGGTGGTAGCAAAAGTGGAATTTCCGATTGGTAAAAAGTTGTTCCATTTGGTCGTAAACCCCGGTACGTGGCCGGGTGCCCGACCGTGGACCTGGAACTGGTACAAACTACAAGAAACGTCAATGGAACACGACATTCCGTTCGGAAATTCCAACCGGGAAAACGGGACCACCTTTTTAGATTTTCCACTTTTTCTGGGAATTTTCCAGTGGGAAGAACCGACGTAACGTGTTCCATTTACCGCCGAACCGGAAATTCCGGAAATTTTGACTAAATGGAAAGCGCCCCTCGTGTCACTCGTGAAAATTCACACAGCTCAGCGTTGCAAAAGGCCTCATTGTTTGCTCAAAGTACTTGAAAACGAGGCTGATGGATACCAGTCTCCCAGGGTATGTGCCTCGGCCAGAAAACTTCGTTGAGAGCACTTTCAACATGGAAACCAAGTCACACTTCTTTCAAAATTGCAATTTATCACTATATACGAACAGAATATTGACAAAAAAACTATACTGCCAGAAAATTGAATCATAAAAGATGTGAACACGAGCAAAAAAATTTTTAGGCAATTTCTCATAAAAATCGCGTTTTTTTTGTATAGTACCACCTTAACTTTCTCAACTTTGCGCTCTAGTTCTCTGTGGAGAACATTTTTGAAGAATAAGAATTTTGTTTTTTGTTACTTTTAGGCTCCCACAAGTGAAATAAATACTTTTGACAGTGACTTTAATTGTACAACGCGTAAGTCTACTCTGTCTCATACCACGGTATTTTTGCTACAGGTGATGCGTTTTGCTAATTAAATAAGCCACCCCTCAAAAATGCTTGAAAAAAATAAGCCCCCCGGGGGGCTTAATAGAGGATTTACGGTACTCTAATAACAGTGGAACGAAGTGCAATGAAGATTGTTATCTTTCCTGTGGTAATTAACTAAAGATACACTTTGTTGGATGTTGTACCAATGGTACCTGAAGGGAAAGTTTTATTTAATGGTTCATTTTTACTGGGTATGTGCTGCTGGCCTCTCAGTATCCCTATCCCATTACTGTATACCGATAGTCTACTCTGTGGCCATATTATAGACCCCATTTCGGTCACTTTGGAAAAAAAGTGATTTTTGCAATCCCAACTTGGTCACTTTCTGTTTATTTATCTACCTAATAAAGTCTTTTGACTTGGTCGTCCTGAAATGAACTGACACTTGTTAAACTTAATGTTTTAGTTTTGTTTTACAGTTAATTGTAAGATCAGGACAAGCATTGTGAAATAAATGAGAATTGTCAGTTACAATTCTTGAGTCATTTTTCTTTAAATATTGTAATCACCTTGCACCCTTTACAGTGGAACTCTGATATTTAAGAAGTTTCAAGGAACGAAGTGCAATGAAGATTGTTACTGTTTCAGCAGTGTCTTCGTTATATCAGGGTTTCAGGTAAGGGTTGTGATAAATGAGGGGGAAACGGATCGAACTGATGGTCTTTCAACCTGTCCTAGTTGAGTTCAATGAACTTCTGCAGCATTAGTCCACTTTAAAGAAAGGTCGAAAGCTAGTGTTAAGTGAAAATTGCAAGAAGCAATAAAGGGGTAGATGCCAGGGAAGAAAAGAGAGAAGGGCAGTACGTATGTACTGGCCTGGCACGCTCACTTTACATATAAAATTTGCTCTATATTTGTCCATACAAATATGTTATTTGACAAAGTTTGAACACATTTGAACACATTCGTTTGTAGTTTGGCTCATTTATCTGTATTTGTCACAAAGCAAATGTTAAATTTGTCCTACATTTACACAGCATTTGTTCACATTTGTCTTAGATAGCAAATGCTTCATTATCCTATTTGTCTTAAAGACAAATGTTTAATTTGTGCTTTGCACAAATGTGAGCAAATATGACAAATTTTATATTTAGACCACATTTGTCCCACATTTATCTCATTTCAAATCTGTTTTTTCATCCAGTGTATAAAGCTTCCAGCTAAAGTTATGTTCCACGATCACAACATGGTAACTTGAATTTGAATTTTTGGATGAAGAATCGCCGTTTACAGATTTATTGATCGCAGTTACTATTAGTCGCAACTCCTGCCTTTAACCAGAAATAGCAGAAACTGTGTTGTTTTCGATCATCTCCAAGCTGAACGGAAGCTGAAGTTGTCCTTATTCAATGGAAACTTGGTTCACGATTCTTGGCTGGACACTATCCATTGTGGCGGTGGCTGGAAATGGCTCCATTATTTTTCTCGTTTGCAGCAAACGACGGCTCCTCACTAAAACCAACGCTTTTATCATTTCTCTTGCAGTAGCGGATCTCGGTGTAGGGGCTAGCGTTTTCCCTTCAGAGTTTTCCTGCGATATCGTTCAAACTAGCCATAATTCGTCTTCAAGATGTAAGATTATCAATCTATGGGGAATACGATGGCTGTTCGGCTACGCATCTGTGACAAGCTTGTGCAGTTTAATTCTGGATCGTTACGTGGCGATTGTTAAGCCTTTAAAGTATCTAAATTTTATGAGCCGAGGTCGTGTTATCAAAATGATTTTTGTTTCCTGGGCAATCCCTGTGGGATTTGTCATAAATTCATTTTTCTTACCTGCTCCAGTTAAGTGGAATTTTATAAACATATTTACCATGCTTTGGGATTTTTTTTCATCCTGCTTTCTAATATTCTGCTTTTCCTCTATGATACTTGTCGTATATAAACATGATAGATCATCAGCCATCTTAGCAAAGCAGCTGCGGTTCAACCACAGAGGTTTGACAGTCAGCAGTCAGGACAGATCAGCAGTAACAATGATGGCGATTGTAATAGTCGTGTTTCTCGTCTGCTATGGAATATATTTGCGCTGCAGTTTAGTAGCACTTTTTCATAATCTCAAATGTAATGATGCAGACTATAAAATACCCATGTTAGTCCTGAATTCCGCCATCAACCCTTGGGCATATGCATTCTTCAAGAGGGACATAAAGAATGAGATGATTAAGAAATTGATTTGCAGAAAAACTAAGAAGAAACTGCAAAATCAATAAATATTAAAAATGCAAGATTTGCGATTACAGTTGTTTAAGTTAAGAAATAAAAAAAAAAATGTTAAATCCAATTGAGCCCGTTGGCACAGTTTTGACAGTTTTTTTGCAATAATAATAACGCACAAATTTGCATATTATGGCTTATAATCAAATGCCAGGGGCACCCAACGAGAATATAGTTCAAAACCACTTAAACATGGCATTGGTAAACGTATTTTAGTATTTAAACGGTAGATATAGGCATATTTTTATCCGCTAAAAATTTTTCATCTATTCGGATTTCCTAGCTGAAAGTCTAGTGATCCAAAACTTATAGGGATCAATTAAAATTTACCTTTTCGAAAATTTCAGCCAAAAAAAAAGAGTCCCGAAAATTCTAGGTGACCTTTTAAGGGTAAACACCCGTTAAAAAATGGGCAATTATGCCATTTTTTAGTGTTCGAAAATCCTAGGAGAAGCAGGCAAACAAGAAATTTTACAACAAATTTTCCGAAAATTCTAGATCTCAAATCGTCTTCTGAACAGATATTGTCTGAATATTGACGTTGGGTGCCCCTGAAATGCGCGTAAAGGAGAAGATAAACTCTAGAGTTAATGCCTCCCAGCTAATAGTCAGGGGGATACAACGAGAATATAGTTCAAAACCACTTAAACATAGTATTGTTAAACGTATTTTAGTATTTAAACAGTAGAAATAGGCGTATTTTTATCCCCTAAAAATTTTTCATCTGTTCGGATTTCCTAGCTGAGAGTCTAATGATCCGAAAATTGAAGGGAGCAAAACTTACCTTTTCGAAACTTTTAGCCAGTTGTGGGAGCAACTGAAACTTGCTTTTCCCGGGAAAAGTAAATTACCATGAGCTGAACGGCGATTATCCTTTCATCATCATGTCAACGACTCATCACACTCGCGTCCTGCGAGTAGAAGCGTTTGTCATCGCCTGGACGGGCTAACTTACTATTGTAATTTTCATTAAAAAAACACCGATTGAAAGAAGCGCAGCCAGATGCAGTCATCGTCTTACTACAAGCTTGTATTGACCATGCTGACCATATCTTTTGTATCAGAGTGTAGACTATGGAAAGCGTTCTTGACGACTGTTTGGCATAGTTTTTGAGCAAATACGTGCTCAAAAAAGAGCAGCGCCAAACAAAGAGAAAAGAATGTAGTATTAGTTGCATCGCCATTGCGGATGTTATCAATGATCAAGCTGAAGCAATGTTTTTTTTAAAACCATTTTATATCAAAATATAAGCTATTTACTGAATTGTAATTACCAACTGTGTGCAAATTCATCATCTAACTTCGCTTTTACCAATACGTTCAGCTACGTTCAATTCTGGCTGGGATCTAACTATCAAGTGTAATCATATAACTTTCATAAAGCTTTACTGTTGGCTTTGAGTAATAGGTTGCAACTGGTTGTCTTACAACACGAATCTCAAGCCTCGGGCTTACTTATATTTTGAGAAATTATTTAAAAGAAATCCGCGAGCCCTTCGATCTTTTTTTTTTTCTTTGAAATAGGTAGTGAAGAAGGGAGTCAGTATGGAGATATTGCTAACTCACTTGTTGTCAAGGTCTATTTATCGTGCAGTGATACAGTTGACTCCCGATAACTCAAACCTCACTAACTCGAACTTCTCGCTAACACGAACCAAAATCGATTTCCCCTGGATTTCCGTCATACATTCACTGTAATTTTACCCTCCCGCTAACTCGAAGTAGTTTTTGTTTCCCCTCAGATCATTTCTATACAATGTTACCCTCGATTACTCGAACCATGTTTTGAGCCCTTTTTAATTTAATTAAAAGTCGGGGGGAAAAAAAGAACAGTCTTCTGGCGTGCCAAACATTGAATTTTGAATTTCCCATTGACATGTTGAAGGAAATACTTTACTATTGCAGGCTGATGTTGTTTGTCACAAATCTAACGTGAAACAGCTTTACTTCTCAAAACAGTAAAACGCATGCTCTTTTTAGGCAATGTTGTTACGTTACGTTCTGATTTATAATCTAGAAGTGTCTTTTAATTTTCACTTGATATTTCTACGATTAAATGTGATTAAAATGTTCACTATGCAGTAAAAACGGTTTTTTTTCCTTACTCCCGGCTATTTTTTCGAGCTCCCGATAACTCGAACTTTTTCGATTACCCTTGAAGGTTCGAGTTATCGGGAGTCGACTGTACACTAAGAACGAAGCTCTCGCGCGCGAAGCGCGCCAGCGGATCACCGTGGGTAAGAACACGAAGTAATCTACCCATCCGATAAAATTTGGTAATGATGTGACCGTACACCGACCGACCGCCCGCCCGCCCGACCGTCCGTCTGCACCACAGGCATTACAATGTAAAATAACTCAATCAACAGGTATGGTGACCCAAATGCAATTCGAGGTTATTTTGGCGGGAAATCGCATCTATAGCCACCGGCGCCTTGTAAGCAGAGACAACAAAAGAGTCAATAAAGACGAAAACGGAAAGAAGAAATTATTTCTGGATCCGAGTTGTCTGAAGTATTAAGCTTAGATAAATTGTCATGTCCACAAATTTGGAATATAGAGCAAGAGAAAGACAGATAAAAAGAGAAAGTGGGCGGCAGGCCAGCGAAGCTCAAACGAAAAAGGGCGACAGGGATTTAGAGTGAGAGAGAAAAAACAAAGGAGACATTTTTTGTTGGAAGAACAGCATGAAAATTTTGTAGCGGCGGTGACAAAATTAGAAATGCTAACGGCCGCAAATGCAAGGTGAAAATGAGCGGCAGTCAAAAAAAGGGGAACGGGAACACGTATGACATTTCTTCCATAAAACGTGTAACTAAGAAGTTTCTGGAAGTTTCAGAAATGTACAAAAAAAGTGTTCTGCACGTGCAAAGTTGCTTTTGCTATTTAGACCTATTGTTGTTTTTCACCGTTTTCCGGCGTTGCATGCCTTCGCCTCTTAGCATTACACGATTTTATATTTTGTTTGAACAACCTATAAATATTATCGAGAGCTTCGCTTTTAGCCCTGGCTAAATAATAATAATAATAATAATAATAATTTTATTTATATAGCGCTAAAATCCAATAATTGTCCAAAGCGCTACCTAATTACAAAATAGAATATAAAAAATCTAAATTATAAAATATCTACAATATACAATATAATTCAAATATAGCCTAAGTTATCTACTATATAAATCAAAAACATCTTAATACAAAAGGAATCTCATAACCTATATGCTAACTTAAATAAAAAAGTTTTAAGGGATTGCTTAAAAGTTGCCACTGAAGCACATTTCCTAATCTCTAGAGGTAAATCGTTCGATTCCACAATTTAGGTCCTGCAATAGAGAAAGCTCTGTCTCCATATGTTTTCAATCTGCTTCTTGGAACCACTAAATATTCTTTACATGAAGAACGCAATGACCTAGAGTATGTTTTAAAATTCAAAAGGTCAGAAATATAAGAAGGTGCAAGGCCATGAAGGGCCTTGTATACCAATCAAAGGACTTTAAAAGTTATTCTAAACTCAACTGGTAACCAATGAAGATTAATTCAAATAGGAGTTATATGAACATGCTTCGGTGTCAGTGTGACAACACGAGCTGCAGCATTCTGAACTGCCTGTAGTCT
Source organism: Porites australiensis (assembly GCA_022179025.1). Taxonomy (NCBI): domain Eukaryota; kingdom Metazoa; phylum Cnidaria; class Anthozoa; order Scleractinia; family Poritidae; genus Porites; species Porites australiensis. The sequence continues at coordinate 49,513 of BOPM01001106.1, read as the reverse complement.
AGCTAACAGATACTTAGGAAGGCCGTGTAATAAGGAATTACAGTGATCAAGTTTCGAACTAATAAATGCATGGACTAAGATTTTACATGTATCTTGGCTTAAGTACTTGCGGATTTTAGCAATATTTCTCAAATGATAGAATGATGATAT
>BOPM01001106.1:27924-48462 GCA_022179025.1 Porites australiensis | reverse complement strand
GGTCTTGACTTCAAGTTAAACACAGTTCAAGAAACCTTTGTTTGCTCATAAATTAAAAGCTCACCGCAATTAACGTTTGCGACAACTGATAACCCTAAGAAAACAGACCATTAGCGACGCCCTCACTGGTTACCCCTGTTCACAGACCCTCTATTTTCTCTCCTAAGTCCGTCGAGCGCGCGCGACAAAACACCGCGGGGGATTTATTGATCACCAGTGCAAGGGGGTAGGGGTGGGGGAAGAAGATAGACATCTTTGGGAGCAACTGAAACTTGCTTTTCCCAGGAAAAGCAAATTACCATGAGCTGAACGGTGATTATCCTGTCATCGTCATGTCAACGACTCATTACGCTCGCGTCCTTCGAGTAGAAGCGTTTGTCATCGCCTGGACGCGTTAACTTACTATTGTAATCTGCATTAAAAAAAACACCAATTGAAAGAAGCGCAGCCAGATGCAGTCATCGTCATACTACAAGCTTGTATTGACCATGCTGACCATATCTTTTGTATCGGAGTGTAGACTATGGAAAGCGTGCTTGACGACTATTTTGCACAGTTTTCAAGCAAATACGTGCTCAAAAAAGAGCAGCGCCAAGCTGTTTTGGCTTTACAGGAGCAAAAGCCGGACAGGTTGTGGCCGCTCTTACCACGAGTTTTGGGAAAAATTTAATTTACCAGTTGTTCGCGGCAGTGAAACTCAAACAACGAGAAAAGAATGTAGTATTAGTTGCATCGCCATTGCGGATGTTATCATTGATCAAGTTGAAGCAATGTTTTTTTTAAACCATTTTATATCAAAAAATAAACTATTTACTGAGGGGTAATTACTAACTGTCGACACTGTGTCGAGTCATATGGTTTCTCCTTCACCTGCCCCTCGTGTTTTTATAATCGATGTTTCCCGATTTCCCTTTGCGTGTTGCAAATTTATTATCTAACTTCGCCCTCACGAAATACGTTCAATTCTGGCTGGGATCTAGCTATCAAGTGTAATCATATAACTTTCATATAGCTTTATTGTTGGCTTTGAATAATGGGTTGCAACTAGTTGTCTTACAACACGAATCTCAAGGCTCGGACTTACTTATATTTTGAGAAATTATTTAAAAGAAATCCACGAGCCCTTCGATCTTTTTTTTTTTTTTTGAAATAGGTAGTGAATATTGCTAACTCACTTGTTGTCAAAGTGTATTTATTGTGCAGTGATACAGTTGACTCCCGATAACTCGAACCCTCACTAACTCGAACTTCGTGCTAACTTGAACCAAAATCGATTTTCCCTGGATTTCCGTCATACATTTATTGTAATTTTACCCTTGGTAACTCGAACCCTCGTTAACTCGAACCTCCCGCTAACTCGAAGTAGTTTTTGTTTCCCCTCAGATCATTTCTATACAATGTTACCCTCGATAACTCGAACCAGGTTTTGAGCCCTTTTTTATTTAATCAAAAGTCGGGAAAAGAAAAAAAAAACCGGTCTTCTGGCGTCCCAAACATTGAATTTTGAATTTCCCATTGACATGTTGTAGGAAATACTTTACTATTGGAGGCTGATGTTGTTTGTCACTATTAACGAATTACTCCTTAATTTTTGCGCGAAATTTCAGTGATAATTTGTAATTTTACATCTGAAATTACAAAATTGCCAAGGCAACCTTCCGTACGTCTCAGTGTCAAGATGGCGACGAAGGTTTAAAATGTCATGAATGAAGATGCCAGGGCATAAAAAGACGCTCTAGAAAACCTGAACACACGAAAGAGCACATCAAGAAGGATCCTAACAGGTATTTTGTCCACAAAGTCTGAATTTAAGCCAAATCTAAGCTCTAAACGTTCGAAAGATTGGAATTCTCGATCGTTAAGATCCAGGATAAACATGTCAAAGTCCAAGATTGCTAACGTAATTCGTCACCTATAATATTAATAGGTAATCAAATGGTATACACCTAATAACGTTGTCGTAGAAAAAAGCAAAAAGCAAAAAGACAAATAGGAATAAATTAGTCATGTGATTTACATTTGCGTATTTTAATTCAGTATTTAACAGATATTTAGGAATTCATTTACAATAACAAGAGATAATTCTGTAATTCCACGCTGTAAGATAGACAGGCGCCATAGTCATTTTAGAGCCAATTTTCTCCATCAACAGAAGTCGCACAATTCGAAAAAAAAAAAGGTAAATTGACGCGAACAATATTAAGTCTTAGTTGTCGCAATTTCAGTCGCCAATCTATTATGTCCTGACAAACCAAGCTTGGTTTGTGGCTCACGTGAGGACTGGCGGAGGACTCCCTTACCCTCTCAGCGATGAAAAGTCCTGCCTACGCCCCTGATTTGTCGCTTCAAAATTGTGATCAGATGGTGTTGTGCACTGCAAACCATACGCAGACTGGCTTTTCTATTTAGCACTAATCTAAAACGCGCGTTGAGTTCCTGGAATTTACCCCAGGCTATATTTATTGAAAAAAAAAATGAGCCATTATTTCTTTGGTAGTTATCCAATGTGCTTTGTAATTCGAGCACGTTTGAAATTCGCTAGACGAATCAACCTCGAATTGCATTAGAATGACATCAAGAAACTGATGCAAATGATTTCTCTCATATTACGTGATTAATATTCAGCTATAAGCGTGTGTGTTGCGAATGTTGCAAGCTATGATAATTACATGCTAATTAATTCCTATTTAACTTTTTGCTTTTTGCTTTTTGCTTTTTTCTATGACAACCTTATTGCAATTAGGTGTACTTGTGAAATTAGGGAATAATTTCACCTGCGTTTTGTCCAAATCCGGAGCTCTCGCGTGCGAAGCTCGCCAGCAGAGCACCACGGGTAAAGAAAATGAAGTAATCTACCCATCCGAGAAAATTTGGTAATCACTTGACCGTACACCGACAGACTGCCCGACCGATCGTCCGTCCGCACCACAGGTATACCAATGTAAAATAACTCAATCAACAGGTATGGTAACCCAAATGCAACTCGAGGTTATTTTGGCAGGAAATCGCATATATAGCCACCGGCGTCTTGTAAGCAGAGACAACAAAAGAGTCAATAAAGAAGAAAACGGAAAGCGGAAATTGTCTCTGGATCCGTGTTGTCTGACGTATTAAAGGGACTGGTTCACGATAATGCGCATGTGTGAGTTCTGACAGTAGCTGATTGTTTTTCAACCAATCGGAAGCGAGTTAGATGCACGCAAGTAAATTTACAAAATTCAAATTAATTGTTCGCGACGCGAGAGTATTTCCGGGCATTTGGTTTGATTTTATTTATCGCCATAATTCAATTTTATCCTTTGCTACTCCTCAGATATATGTTGCAGCCGATAAGAATAAGATTTACAGCCCTGTCCTGCTTTGAAACAAACATTTACCAACGTGTATTTTTACGAGGTCGTACCCACGCTAACAAAACAGTCACCGATCGGCAAACAAAATTTGTAAACAAACATCTTATTACTGTTCTCTCAGTTCGCCTTATATAAACCCAGAAATACCTGCAAATAGCGCCGGACGGGTGACAAAAACACACAACGTATGAGTATAAAGGTTATCCTTAATTGAGCATAAATTTCAATTGCTTATCAGCAAATGAACAAATTCATTCGCGTTGCATCGGGTCAGTGTTCCGCAAAACAAATGTTATCGAGTAGCACACATAAAGAAACTAGATTATGAACAGAATATTCAGGCAATAATTTATTTTAAAAACATCAATTCTTAAACATATACGATAGTAAAGCAAAGATACAAGGAACATTTCAAGTGTACCAGATCGGTGAAGATCCCGCGGCCTGTTGCGGTATAACTACAGGTCGGAGTCAAAAATCAAATCAAAGTTGAACGAACTCATGCCTTTAACCACTTTCCAAGTGTCGTGTATTCTTTTCGTATGCCACACACTACTCCTAGAACCATACCAGATCGATAGGCTAAGCTTCTCTATCTCCAGAGACTCTTGAGAACGTCCTGTTGCCGGACGGCCACGATGCTCTTCTCAACCTCCATGATCAAAACATTATTTTTTGCGTCTTCTTAAAACGTAACCAGTCAAACGACACAACCACACGTTAGTCACCACTACCGAGGTATAACTAGACCAGCCAAAGCGACGGATGTCCGAATAAAACGAAGGATTTTCAATGATTGTACCGGTAATGGCGATTTCGAATTTAGTGTTGACCCAACAAATTTACTCTGAAGAGACAAACGGCGCGCATGCGCATTATCGTGAACCAGTCCCTTTAAGATAAATTGTCATGTCCACAAATTTGGAAGATAGAGTGAGAGAAAGACAGAGAAAAAGAGAGAGTGGGCGGCAGGCCAGCGAAGCTCAACGAAAGAGGGCGACGAGGATTTAGAGCGAGAGATAATGAACAAAGGAGACATTTTTGTTGGAAGAACAACATGAAAATTTTGTAACGGCGGTGACAAAGTTAGAAATGCTAACGGCCACAAAAGCAAGGTGAAAATGAGCGACAGTCAAAAAAAGTGAACGGGAACACGTATGAGACTTCCTCCATAAAACGTGTAACTAAGAAGTTTCTGGAAGTTTCACGTTGTAGTCGTGCAAAACAACGGCAAAGAAATGTACAAAAAAACTGTGCTGCATGTGCAAAGTTGCTTTTGCTAATTAGACTTATTGTTGTTTTTCCCTGCTTAGCATTACACGATTTTATATTTTGTTTGAACAACGTATAAAATAATATTATCGAGAGCTTCGCTTTTATCCCTGGCTAAATCTATATATTAGCCTGTAAACAGACGTTGTTTTATTTTTCCTTTCGTTCTTTCCAAAATGTTTTATTTTTCTTTTCGTTTTTTTTCAAAAACATCGCGCGAGAAGGAGCGCGGAGGACGAGAAAGAAAACTAAAGAACGTTCTTCTTCCCCCACCACTACCCGCTTGCGCTGCCAGTCAATACATCCCCTGCGGTTTATATTTTATCACCCGCGCTAGATGGACTTTAAAAAAAAAATAGAGGGTCTGTGAACATACTATATACAGTATATAAAGCATACATGGGTTTCAGCTGTACCAATTTTATTGAGCAGCTTTTCCGTACATTGACGTGTGCTCCATTTGCCGTTGTAATTTTTAATATGCTAAAGTGTAAAAACGAACAGCTGCTGTAAACGTCGGGTGCTGATGTTCGATCCGGCCTAGGGAAAAACTCAGAAAAAACCTCAGAGGGGGTAGGAATACAGCCCACCCCCGTGGGTCCAAGGGTTAATACAGTCGACTCCCGTTAACTCGAACCTCCCGCTAACTCGAGGCGATTTTCATTTCCCTTTAGATCATTTTCTACATAATTTTACCCTCGATAACTCGAATTCCCGATAACTCGAACTTTTTTCTATTTCCCTATAAGGTTCGAATTATCGAGAGTCGACTGTAGAAAGGCTTGTAATATCACAGGCGTCCCAAGCCCACGTTACGAGTGTGTATTCCTGACTAGTTCAATCGATAAAACCGATAATCAACAACAATTGATAAAATCGACAAAAATTAGATAATTTTATCGGAAATCGATCAAAATCAATAAAGGAATACGTTGTGAGTAATCGATAATTATCGATTTTTAACTGTTATTGTTATCGATTTATCGAACTTATCAAATTTATCGGCGCAATACGTTTCCACGAATTTAAGGGCAGCGAAGCATCAGAACCTCCCGAAAACCAGTCTAACAAAAAATTACTCTCGTAGGATAAGTTTAAAGATTTATTTCACAAATCAAATGTTGAACAAATACGTAACATGGTCGGTATTATACCAAGAGAGGATAACGGGGACAGAGAGGGCATCCCCCATACACACCCTATTCTATAGGTAACTCGTCTCGAGTTATTTTTGACACCACAGATCTCAAGGAGGGTTAGACAACAGCCAATCAGCGAATGTGTTCCGCGTGGATGACCCACGCTCAGAGCCACGCGTCCTTCACGAAATGACGCAGAACAAAAGGGCCGAAGACTCGGAGAGCGATATTGCTATTCGTTTGGTCGACGAAAACAACTACAGCGAGATTTCTGCTAAAGCTGTGTCAGCGAAACGGAAATTAAAAAAGAATCGCCCTTCCTCTCTCGTATAGAGCTAACAGTACTGCAGGGAAATCCTTAACACACTGAATATTCTCTCAGGATCATTTATAATTTACAGTTTGAAGAGGGCAATTTCTGGTTTGATATTTATTCTTTTATTAGTCTTTTATTATTCAACAAAAATAACACTTGGCGTCCTACTTGCTTTATTGTACAAACGACCGGTTTCAATAGACCGACGAAATTTCTCATTTTATTAAAGCGCTCATGAGGTTACGACAACTTCGAGTTAAACTGATTTCACGGGTTGTCAAAGAGTCCAGCCATTCCCTTTTCCCAGGTGAGCGCCGACTCATTTCGCTTCAATATTCAGGAATGCTCTCGATCTCTTTACGCTTTCATTGCCTTTCGCCCGACATGTTTTGCACGGTGTTTAGTCATGCGAAACCTCCACGAAACATCCACGCAGCGCGCGAGGTAACTTTATCCCCATTCTAAAAATAACTCGAAACGAATTACCTATGGAATCGGGTGTGTATGGGGGACGCCTTCTCTGTCCCCTTTATCCTCTCTTGGCTTTTACTGAATTAACCTTCGGACGTATTAACGTACACGCTACGCTGTCATCCCCCAACATGGTACAAGTGGTGGTGGTGGTGGGGTGGGTGAGGGGGTTGATGGAACCCCTCTCTGAAGTTTTTGACATGTTGCAGTGTTTCCAAAAGATTTTACCTTTAGCGGAAAGCTTTTGATCTTCTCGACAAGATCATTGAGGCATATTTTAGAAAATCCTTAAATAAGAATGACCAAGACCGGGTTTAATTTATGAGCCCACCGAGATTGAGCACCCCACCCAAACCCTTGTTTTCACTAAAACCGCTGAAAACCAACCTGGTTGAGGTCATTGTTATCTAAGATCTTCCTATATTTTATTGGGATTGGCGCTGCTAGAGGCCTGTGACGTCACCAAACATATTCGCCATCTTGGCTGCCATTTTTGATTTTACCAAGAATTAGAAATCAGGTAAAAACGGCTAACATGTCAAATAACACATAAAATAAGTACTTTGCTTCATTTTATCTGCAAGTTTAACTTTTATCGTTAGAAGAAGTTAAAAAACATACATTTTCATTCAAAAATGGATTGACCACCTGCTACATATACTTATGACGTCATATTTCGTAACCATGGCGAGGGATAAACGAACAGCTGCTGTAAACGTCGGGTGCTTATTTTTGATCTTTTAGAAAAAAACTCAGAAAAACCTCAGAGGGAGGAGGCATACACCTCCCTCCCCCGCCCCCTGTAGGTCCGAGGGTTGATATAAAGGTTTTGTAGAATGCGGGCGTCATAATTTCACTTGGGCTAGTTTATCCTAAGACGGAGATCTAGATTTGTTATTCTTCTTGCCCCAGTTGGTCGAAACGTGGATAACGCTGTCTGGCATCGGATAAATCTTTTTCCACAGGATAGGGCAATTGGTTTTCTTAATACCTATCCACTACACAGTGATTTAGCTGACTCCAGTTGTTCGAAAGATGCGGATAACGATATCCACTGGATATATAAATCTCTACCCAGGGGATAGCGCAACTGATTTTCCTATTACTTATCCGCTGGATAGTGATTTATCCGATGGATAGCGCTATCCAACGTTTGAACAACTGAGCCCTGGTAGATAGCGCCACGCATGGCCATCTTTTGAACAACCGGACATGTTTAGAAGCAGCACGAATTTCATTTTCCATAATTACGAAGTCTAATGGACAAACTTTTCGTTTTCGTTTGTTTGTTTGTTTGTTTTTGATTTTTTTTCGATCTTCAAGTCTCCCGGCATTAGCATCAAAATTAACAATAGTTCAATCATGACAAAATGTTGCGTTTGATAACAGGTCAGAGCTTCAAGTCTCCACGACAAAGTCCATTTAAAAGTAAAGTAGAACGAAGCTGAAAACGACCCAGCTAATTGTTCTAAATGCTTTTTTGTGTTTTGTCACTTAAACTGGCCACAATTGCCCCTAAATCCCATTTAATGACGACACAAGCCAAAAGGGAAGGGAATTTCCACGCTTTGCATAAACGTTTATTTATTGTTGACATTGAAAAAATTAAGTTTTAATGGCTCAATTAATACCGGTTATTAGATTTCACACAACAGGTAAATAAAGAAAAAATAATACAGAGCGGCTTATTTGCCTTTTATAACAGGATCCTTAAGTCTCCAGAAAATTGTTTTTCGTTGAGTTAAGCGTGAGTTTCTTTTAAACTGAAAGGAATGTCAGTACAGGCTAATGGCAATAACTGGAAGGGCCGCGCAAAACATATAACAAGTCTTTTATACAGCACTAGACACGTTCGATCTCCTGATTGGCCAGGGAACCACCGCCTGCACACTGCCGGTAAGAAACGGGAAATGCTCGAAATAAAATGACATTATGATTCCATCTTCTCATCATAATGTTTGTTTTTCGTTGAGTTAAGCGTGAGTTTCTTTTCAACTGACCCTTCTAATTGGTCTAAATACTATGCTGTCCTACAGTCATCTTAGCAATGATTGTCAGGTCATAAATTGACGTACATATGGTATATTATGTTCTAAAGAAAAGGCGCGAACCTTACCAGATGTTTGTAAGATATCCTACCTTTCTTTTTTCCTTATGCTTACCTTTCTTTCCTACGGCCTTTCTTAACAATCGAGGTCCTTATAGTGAACATAAAGCCTCCAGCTAGAGTTATGTTCAACGATCACAACATGGTAACTTGGGTTTGGATTTTTGGATGAAATGTCGCCGTTAACAGACTCGTTGATCGCAGTTACTTTTTGTCGCACCTCCTGCCTTTAACCAGAAATAGCAGAAACTGTTTTTAAATTTTCATTTGAGGTGCTAATAAAAAGTGTCAGATACCGTGGTGAGAAACAAAAAAACATCAGTTGAATTTTAACAGTATTCGATCAGTTCCAAGCTGAGTTCGAGTCCTGTTTCAATGGAAACTTGGTTCACGATTCTTGGTTGGACATTATCCGTTGTGGCGGCGGCTGGAAATGGCTCCATTATTTTTCTTGTTTGCAGCAAACGACGGCTCCTCACTAAAACCAACGCCTTTATCATTTCTCTTGCAGTAGCGGATCTCGGTGTAGGGGTTAGCGTTTTCCCTTCAGAGTTTTCCTGCGAAATCGTTAAAACTAGCCACATTTCGTCTTCAAGATGTTGGAATATCGATCGAATACGATGGCTGTTCGGTTACGCATCTGTGACAAGCTTGTGCAGTTTAGTTCTGGATCGTTACGTGGCGATTGTTACGCCTTTAAAGTACCTAAATTTTATGAGCCGAGGTCGTGTTATCCAAATGATTTTTGTTTCCTGGGCAATCCCTGTGGGATTTGTCATAACTTCATTTTTCTTACTCCAGCGGAATTTTGTTATCATATTTGCCATGTTTTGGGAGACTTTTTCATGCTTCTTTCTGATATTCTGCTTTTCTTCCATGGTAAGTGTTGTATATAAACATGATCGATCTTCAGCCACCTTAGCAAAGCAGCTGCGGTTCAACAACAGAGATTTGACAGTCAGAAGTCAGGACAGATCAGCAGTAACAATGATGGCGATTGTAATAGTCGTGTTTCTCGTCTGCTATGGAATATATTTGCGCTGCTGTTTAGTATCACTTCTTTATCATACCCGTCAGTGTAATGATGAAGTCTATAAAATACCCATGTTAGTCCTGAATTCTGCCATCAACCCTTGAGTCTAGGCATTCTTCAAGAGGGACATAAAGAAGGAAATGATTAAGAAATTGATTTGCAGAAAAACCTGCAGGGAGAAACTACAGAATCAATAACTTTTATTTGAAAAAGAAAGATTTTTGTTAATGCTTTGCGTTTACAGTAAATGTTGTTTAAGTTTAACTGAAATCAAAAAATGTTAAATCCTCCATTAAAAATCCTCATAAGCCCGTAGGCGCAGTTTTGACAGTTTTGTATCATCATCATCATAATAATAATATTAATAATAATAAAAATAATAATAATAATAATAATTTTATCACTTATAACGTAAAAAATGCGCAAATTTGCACTCTTGATGCATATTATCGAATGCGCGTAAAGGAGAAGATGAACTCTAGGGTTAACGCCTCCCAGCCTATATTAAATGAGTCGAAAATTCTTTCTATCGTTATATTTCATTAAAATTAATACCTTCCCTCATCGTGATTTTAACAGTTTGATCCCATACTGCCAGGCAGCTCAGATAGTGTTTTTGGCAGATAAGACATTTTCTGTGATAATTATTAAGCGGACTTTGAAAACTAAATTACAGGAACAAATGTGACGTGTTAAAGGGAACCTCCACTTCAACAAAAAGATAACTTTAAATCACAGGAAATAACTGTTACAGTCAAGTCAATCTAAAATATTTTTAAAGAAAGCGTTTGTATCCGAAAGAAATAACTTTTAGATTCGCCTATTTTTGTTTTCAAATTTTGCGGGCGTCGCCATCTCGAATAATTGTGAAGTGTTACGGTTGCCCTATTGTTATTAAACAAAAGCTCTTTGCGTCAGAACAATAGAGCAACCATAACACGTCATAATTATTCAAGATGGCGGCGCCCGCGAAATTTGAAAGTGAAAATAAGCGATTTTAAAATTCACTTTTCCTGATATAAACACTTTTATTAAGGACAAATTTCGAACAAATTTGTTTATCAACATAACTTTATTCGATTTAAACTTATTCTGTAGTAAGAGTGGAAGTTCCCTTTAAGGATACAGAGAAACATGACTATGGTCTTGACTTAAAGTTAAGCACAAACTCAAGAAACCTTTGTTTGCTCTATAAATTAAAAGTACATCGTAATCAACGTTTGCGACAACTGATAAGCCTGAGAAAACAGACATTTGCCACGCCACCACCGGTTTGCCCGCGAATAACGAGCGTAGAAATTCCATGCTGATGACGTATCACAACCCAGATCTGGATAGTGCTTCTGACTGGTTGAAGCAAAATTTCCCTCGCGAAGCGCTACCCAGATCTGGGTAGTGACACGTCCTCAGTATGGAATTGCTGCAGCTGTTCCTCAGACGTCATTAGTGAGCTTACGCAACCGGACGGGAAAGGAAAAAAAGGACGACAGCAAATTGTGTGACAAGCGTGACAATAATCTTGTTTCAAAAAACCTTCCGCCAAATTTCACATTCCTTTCAACAGATCTTTTTGTAGAAGAGCAAAAAACATCAATGTTAAGTGAATTCCGAAACACGCATGTAATAGCCCCGTCACGTTTGTCATATTAAGCGTTTTGCTGTCCTCTTCTTCCTGCCGTCCTGTTGCGTAAAGTTAAAACTTACTATTTTACGGCGAAAAACAGTGGTGGCTAGTTGTCGCGAACATCCAAAATAGCGCGTGACTTTGCTATGCATTGTACTTGTCCATCTCAGTTTACGGTTCAGTCAGATGGACAGAATACAAGGCAAGACCTTTGAAAGACGGTCTGCCTCTCCTGTTAGGTTCTCGACTCATTGTTATCCGGGTTACTTCCAAAATTGTCCGTTGTCCTTATTAACTGGCCAAATTAAGAGAAATAGTCTGAAATATTTCTCGGGAAAATGTTCGTACGTTTGGTTAGGTTCTCATTGGTACGACGCTTCTATAGATTACAGTGCATAGATCGACAGGCAGAAAAACTTTGTATGACGTACTGTTTCATGGGGGTTACATAAATTGTCCTATATTAAAAAAATAGTAAATTAAAAAAAAGCCTGACGTGAGCTTTTTGTCGGAACACTTAAAGGGACTGGTTCACGATAATGCGCATGCGCGCCGTTTGTCTCTTCAGAATAAATTTGTTGGGTCAACACTAAATTCGAAATCGCCATTACCGGTACAATCATTGAAAATCCTTCGTTTTATTCGGACATCCGTCGCTTTGGCTGGTCTAGTTATACTTCGGTAGTGGTGATTAACGTGTGGTTGTGTCGTTTGACTGGTTACGTTTTAAGAAGACGCAAAAATTAATGTTTTGATCATGGAGGTTGAGAAGAGCATCGTGGCCATCCAGCAACAGGACGTTCTCAAGAGTCTCTGGAGATATAGAAGCTTAGCCTATCGATCTGGTATGGTTCTAGGAGTAGTGTGTGGCATACAAAAAGAATACACGACACTTGGAAAGTGGTTAAAGGCACGAGTTCGTTCAACTTTGATTTGATTTTTGACTCCGACCTGTAGTTATACCGCAACAGGCCGCGCGATCTTCACCGATCTGGTACACTTGAAATGTTCCTTGTATCTTTGCTTTACGATCGTATATGTTTAAGAATTGATGTTTTTAAAATAAATTATTGCCTGAATATGCTGTTCATAATCTAGTTTCTTTATGTGTGCTACTCGATAACATTTGTTTTGCGGAACACTGACCCGATGCAACGCGAATGAATTTGTTCATTTGCTGATAAGCAATTGAAATTTATGCTCAATTAAGGATAATCTTTATACTCATACATTCTGTGTGTTTGTCACCGGTCCGGCGCTATTTGTAGGTATTTCTGGGTTTATATAAGGCGAACTGAGAGAACAGTAATAAGATGTTTGTTTACAAATTTTGTTTGCCGATCGGTGACTGTTTTGTTAGCGTGGGTACGACCTCGTAAAAATACACGTTGGTAAATGTTTGTTTCAAAGCAGGACAGTGCTGTAAATCTTATTCTTATCAGCTGCAACATATATCTGAGGAGTAGCAAAGAATAAAATTGAATTATGGGGATAAATAAAATCAAACCAAATGCCCGGAAATACTCGCGCGTCGCGAACAATTAATTTGAATTTTGTAAATTTACTTGCGTGCATCTAACTCGCTTCCCATTGGTTGAAAAACAATCAGCTACTGTCAGAACTCACACATGCGCATTATCGTGAACCAGTCCTTTAATATGTAAACGAGTGTCCGCTACAAGTGGAGCAAGCGGCCTCAAGTTCGCTTCTCTGATGAAAGTCTTAAGTGTTTGATATTTTAAAGGAGGCTGTTTGGTTACGGTCCGACCAAATGGATTTTTGTTTGGCTTGCTGCGAAGCTATTTATAAACTGAATTGTATATTACCAACTATCGAGTCATTTATTTTTTCTTTTACACTCCTCATGGTTTTATAATCAATGTTTTCTGATTTCCCTTTGCGTGTTGCAAATAAATTATCTACTTCGCCTTCGCCAAATACGTTCAAATCTGGCTGGGATCTAACTCTATACAACTCGTCAAGTGTAATCATATAACTTTCATAAAGCTTTATCGTTGGCTTTGAATAATGGGTTTCAACTAGTTGTCTTACAACACGAATCTCAAGCCTGACTTGCTTATATTTTGAAAAGAAATCTACGAGCCCTTCGATCTTTTTTGTTTTTGTTTGTGTTTTCTGTTTTTCTTTTTCTTTTCTTTTTTTAAACATGAATAATAAATCATTTAATAATTTTTCCGCAGTTATTTTTTTAATGGATGAGTAATTAACTAACTACGAGGCAAAGCCGGTCCTTATCCAGAACTAAACTCGAAACCTCCCGTAGTGTGTGTTGAAAATAGATCGTAAAAGCGCGTCAAGAAAAGAAAAACGTTAACATATTTTGCCCTGATCGTCACAAATAATTCCACTAAAGCTTTCCTACTTCATTAATAATAAAATATACTCGGGAAAAACTTGCACAGAGACCCAAAATTTCCAATGATAGCATACCTCCTCATATGTCCTCCTTTTAAAAGAAGAGAATATCTTTGAAATAGATATAGTAATCAATAAATAGTCTGTTTAGAGAAATTGCTGTCTCGCTTGTATTTGAATTTGTATTTAATTTTTACTCCATCCTATAGTTGTTTAGTGGTACAATAATAATTAGTACAAGGTTGTTTAAACTACGTGTACATAAGAAAAAAAAAGAAAAAAATTAGAATGGAGAAGGGCACGTGATAGTAAAACTGATTACGGCCCTTTACCAAGATTGACTTTTATTATTCTATTATGGCTCACAAACACACACGCATACACACATACACACGCACATAAGTCAATATTGAGCAAGATAATATTTTTTAAGTGCGTTTTTGAACAGGAACTCTTACACGAAAAACTAAATTATTTCAAAACACATAAAAGGCAATAAATAACACTAAACTAGCCAGCTTCAAAAGACCCAGCCATCATCATCGCTGACCGCTGACCGCATTGGACTCACTTTTTGTCAAAGTGTAATTATTGTGTGATATATATGCATAAGTCAGTACTGCACTAAATAAAATCGGAGCAGGTGCGTGCAGGTGCTTTCATTTTCTCGTTAGGAGTATTGATCGCAGCCAAGATAAAGTAATCACAGTATGGAAACTCCTGGTTTTGGGTTATTGGCTGGGTTCTTTCCGTTGTGTCGATAACTGGAAATGGCTTCACTCAAGAGCCATAATGTCTCTTGCTTCACTATATTGCTTGTTGGCCGCAATCGACCCCTCCGCACCAAAACAAACGCGTTTTTAGCTTCGCTTGCTGTGGCGGATTTTCTTGTTGGAGTGGGCATCGTTCCTTCTTTTTTCTTCTGCGAGATCGCAAAAGGCGGGTGTAAATGGTCTCGAGCCTGGTCCACCTGGCTCCCTGGTTTAATACGATGGCTATTTGGATACGCGTCGGTATTCAATTTGTGCAGCTTGGTGACAGATCGCTATATAGCTATTGTAAGGCCTTTAAAATACGTAACTTGCGTATAACTGCACGTTGAGTGATTCAAATGATATTCCTTTCTTGGGCGATCCCCTTTGGATTTGTGAATTGTTCCTGCGGAATTCACTCTCGCTGTGGCTTTGTATTACTCTTTCTCAGCCTTCCTCCTATGCGCCACGTATCGTGAAATGTTTCGGATTTTAACTCCCAAAAGTCCCCTTTGCTGGGTTTCTAAGGAGTATGTCTAAATGTCGCGGGTCGCGACTCGCGGGTAGAGGTCGCGGGTGCGGGTGCGGGTAAAGGTCGCGGGTACGGGTAAGTGTCGCGGGTAAAAATAAATCACCAAATTTAACCAAGAGATAAAATAAACAACGAAACAAAAATTTCTTTTCTTAACTTTTCTAACGAAGACTAGTCAGCAGCGCAAAGGAAGACTTCTTGTAGTTGTAAGCTTTTCGTTTATTTCCGACGCGTTTCGTCTCTTACTGAGACTTCTTCAGGGAATGAATACAACTAATAAAGAACTGCATATAAAACACGTTTTCTGCGTAAGTAAAAATTCCGATAGAAGTGAATAATAACGTAACTTAACCATGCTGTAAATGGACGTTATAAGAAACGCCTTAATACATATGTTATTGCGTGCTGTCATGTTTTGGAGGCCATACGATCAGCGCTAATCGTAAGGCCCCCAAAAACTCAACGGAACTATCGGACTCCATCAGGATAAAGAATGCGATCGATCGAAGTAAACCTTGAAATATTCTTTCTTTTTGTCACTCTGTGAAATCAGAACTATGAATGAGAGCTTTACCCACGTTCACGGATATTGTTGCCGTGATCAAGCCGCCAGTAACGTGGGAAAAATTCGATTTACCAGGACGGCAAATTCTTTCGTGCGACCGCGCCAAAATTGAGCACGAACGACGAATGACAACTATCGATTCATACTTTTTTTGCTGAGGAAGTAAGTACACGCAAGTCTCATAAAAAAAATCAAAGCTGTATTTTCGATGAACCAAATTATGTCTTCATATATATACATGGAAAACCACTTTTTTTAAGTGGACATGTCACATAAGCTGACACTGCGGACGCTTACACTGAATAAAGAATGGGTCAAGAAGGGGAGAGAAAACATAGAGGGTGGTCAAGAATGTAGTTTAAGGGGAGGGGAGATTGTTTTTGTCAAAGAAGTAGCCACCTTTGTAAGATCAGTGGCTGGAGGACTTAATCATTTCTTTTTGTTTAATTTTCAAGGGCTCGTTGTTGAAAAACAAAAAAAGTTCTAATTGAAGTATTATATGGTCTTCTTAAATGTAACAGCTATTTCTAACTCTTTCATGTCTAAGCTATCACAGCGCTAATCCCCCGTTTCACTTGCCATTTTCAGGTCTTGGCCGGAGAGGAGGAGTTCTTGACGAAATTTTGATTTTTCCATTACTCAAAAATGAAGAGAGAAATGTACTAGGCATGGAGGAAACATTATTTAAGGCTGATCACTCGCAACATGGTAATTATCAAAAACCAAGTGGCAGATTACGCATTTATGCCCCTAAAATATTTTCATTTGTCTTGGGTTGCAGAAAAAAAATAAAAAAGAAGTATCAGAAAAGAAAAAAGAAGTATTAATTAAAGTAAGTTTTTCAGTCCGATGGGGTTTCGGCTGTTTAAAGCTGGCACTGAATTTTTACACACCCTTTTCAATTCACTTCGCTGCTACATATAGATAATATAGAGGTCAGCAAAGGGCGAACTTTGACTTGTGAAAAAGTCATGCATTCTGCAAAACAGCAACATAAAATGACTACTTCAAGCTAAATTCAAGCTTTAAAGAGAACATGAACCCGAAATACTTTTCTTTTCTCTATCAAAACCTGAATCCCCTCCCCTACAAATCCCAATCGCAGGTATCTCGGTTACTTGGTGCAAATTTAACTAGCCAATGTAGTTTTAAGCATGTGGATTTTTCTTTAGTGATTTTTTCCTTTGTATCGCCCTTAGTTAGCTATAAATAACTAGACTTCCTCGTTCTGACCATTGGTTTAAAAAAAAAGTATTGCAAATCTTCTTTGAAACATAATCAAATTTTCCGTTATTTTATTGATAATTTAATGTTGAATTTGGTGATTTATGTTTACCCGCGACCCTAACCCGCGCCCGCACCCGCGACCTTTACCCGCACCCGCACACGCGACCTCTACCCGCGAGTCGCGACCCGCGACATTTAGACATACTCGTTTCTAAGTCATTCAGACAGGATATTTGTCAGTTCCATTCTCCTTGGGTGATCGTTGCAAATCGGCGGATTATTTCATCAAGGTAAACTTCCATGTTGTATGTTGGATATGGAGCAAGATTGCAGCTCGGAGAGTTTTTTATTATTAAAAATATATTTATTATCAAAAATCTGGCCGATTTTAGTAAAACGGTGGAAATCGGTGTGGATCTGCGCCTGAACTGATCACCGTAAAATTGCCCCTAAATTACATTTAATGACGACGGACACAAGCCAAAAAGGGGCGGGAATTTCCAAGCTTTGCATAAACGTTTGTTTATTGTAGACATTGAACAAAGTTTTAATCGCTCAATTAATATCGGTCATTATAGATTTCACAGCAAGTGAATCAAGAAAAAAAATACACAGCGGCTTATTTGCATTTAATAACAGGATCCTGAAGTCTCCCGAAAATTGCTTTTCGTTAAGTTAAACGCGAGCTTCTTTTAAACTGACCCTTCTAATTGGTCTTAATGCAATTTGCTGTCCTACAGCCATCTAAGCAATGATTGTCAGGTCATTCATTGACGCATATATGGTATATTATGTTCTTCAGATAAGGCGCAAACGTTACCAGATGTTTATAAGATATCCTTACCTTTCCCTCCGATCGAGGACCTCAATCAACGCGAACTTAAAGCTTTCAGCTAGAATTTATGTTCAACGATCAAAACATTGTAACTTGGATTTGGATTCAGTTTGGATGAAGAATCGCCGTAAACAGACTCGTTGATCGCATTTACTTTTAGTCGCACCTCCTGCCTGTAACCAGAAATAGCAGAAACTGTTTTTAAATTTCCAGTTGAGGTGCTGATAAAAAGTCAGAGTCAGATACCTTCGTTTAGAAACAAAAACTTATAATCTCTTCAGTATTCGACAGCTCCAAGCTGAAGTTGTGAATGGAAACTTGGTTTACGATTCTTGGTTGGACACTATCCATTGTGGCGGCGGGTGGAAATGGCTCCATTATTTTTCTTGTTTACAGCAAACGACGGCTCCGTACTAAAACCAACGCTTTTATCATTTCTCTTGCAGTAGCGGATCTCGGTGTAGGGGCCAGCGTTTTCCCTTCACAGTTTTTTTCTGTTTTTTACGGCGACAATTGGTCTTCAAGATTATTGATCTATCGAATACGATGGCTGTTCGGCTACGCATCTGCGACAAGCTTGTGTTGTTTAGTTCTGGATCGTTACGTGGCGATTGTTACGCCTTTAAAGTATCTAAATTTTATGAGCCGAGGTCGTGTTATCAAAATGATTTTTGTTTCCTGGGCAATCCCTGTGGGATTTGTCATAACTTCATTATTATATTTCTTACCTGCTCCAGTAAGAAAGAATATTGCTACCATATTTGTTATGTTTTGGGAGATTTTTTCATGCTGCTTTCTAATATTCTGCTTTTCCTCTATGATACTTGTCGTATATAAACATGATAGATCGTCAGCCACCTTAGCAAAACAGCTACGGTTCAACCACAGAGATTTGACAGTCAGAAGTCAGGACAGATCAGCAATAACAATGATGGCGATTGTAATAGTCGTGTTTCTCGTCTGCTATGGAATGTATTTGCGCTGCAGTTTAGTATTACTTCTTGATCTCGATTGTAGTGATGAAGTCTATAAAATACCCATGTTAGTCCTGAATTCCGCCATCAACCCTTGGGTGTATGCATTCTTCAAGAGGGACATAAAGAAGGAGATGATTAAGAAATTGATTTGCCGAAAAACCAAGGAGAAACTGCGAAATCAATAAGTATTAAAAATGCAAGATTTGCGTTTACAGTTGTTTAAGTTAAGAAATCAAAAAAAAAAAATTGTTAAATCCTTTTAAGCCCGTTGTCACAGTGTTGACAGTTTTTTCCAATAATAGTTACGCGCAAATTTGCATATTATGGTTTATGATCAAATGCCAGGGGCACCCAACGAGAATATAGTTCAAAACCACTTAAACATAGCATTGTTAAACGTATTTTAGTATTTAAACGGTAGATATAGGTTCCTAGCTGAAAGTGTAGTGATCCGAAAATTATAGGGATCAAAATTTATCTTTCGAAAATTTCAGCCAGAAAAAAGGCTCTCGAAAATTCTAGGTGACCTCATAGGGTAAACACTCGTTAAAAAATGGGCAATTATGCCATGTTTTAGATGTTCGAAAATCCTATGAAAAGCAGGCAAGCAAGAAATTTTACAACAAATTTTCCGAAAATTCTAGATCTCAAATCGTCTTCCGAACAGATATTGTCTGAATATTGACGTTGGGTGCCCCTGAATAGCGGATTCAATGACTCGAAAATCGTTCTATTGTTACAATTTATTTAATAGATACCTTTCTTTATCGTAATTATAACAGTTTGATCCCATACTGCCAGGAAACGCAGACAGTGTTTTAGGCAGATAAATTGTCAATCGAACAATAGACATTTTCTGTAATAATTATTAAGCGGACTTTGGAAACTAAATCACAAGGACAAATGTTTTAGAGACATAGAGAAAGATATCTACGGTCTTGAGTTCAAGTTAAGCACAGTTCAAGAAACCTTTGTTTGCTCATAAATTAAAAGCTCACTGCAATTATCGTTTGCGACAACTGATAATTAGCCCTAAGAAAAAAGACATTAGCGATGCTATCACTGGTTACCCCTGTTCACAGACCCTCTATTTTCTCTCCAAAGTCCGTCGAGCGCGCGCGACAAAACACCGCGGGGGATTTATTGACCGCCAGCACAAGGGGGTAGGGGTGGGGGAAGAAGATAGACATTTTTGGGAGCAACTGAAACTTGCTTTTCCCAGGAAAAGCAAATTACCATGAGCTGAACGGCGATTATCCTGTCATCATCATGTCAACGACTCATTACGCTCGCTTCCTTCGAGTAGAAGCGTTTGTCATCGCCTGGACGCGCTAACTTACTATTGTAATCTGCATTAAAAAAACACCGATTGAAAGAAGCGCAGCCACATGCAGTCATCGTCATACTACAAGCTTGTATTGACCATGCTGACCATATCTTTTGTATCGGAGTGTAGACTATGGAAAGCGTGCTTGACGACTGTTTGGCATAGTTTTTGAGCAAATACGTGCTCAAAAAAGAGCAGCGCCAAGCTGTTTTGGGTTTACTAGAGCAAACGCCGGACTGGTTGTGACCGTTCTTACCACAAGTTTTGGGAAAATTTTAATTTACCAGTTGTTCGCGGCAGTGAAACTCAAACAAAGAGAAAAGAATGTAGTATTAGTTGCATCGCCATTGCGGATGTTATCAATGATCAAGCTGAAGCAATGGTTTTTTAAAACCATTTTACATCAAAATATAAAGTATTTACTGAATTGTAATTACCAACTGTGTGCAAATTTATTATCTAACTTCGCTTTTACCAATACGTTCAATTCTGGCTGGGATCTAACTATCAAGTGTAATCATATAACTTTCATAAAGCTTTATTGTTGGCTTTGAATAATAGGTTGCAACTAGTTGTCTTACAACACGAACTCAAGCCTCGGGCTTACTTATATTTTGAGAAATTATTTAAAA
>BOPM01001105.1:83392-94000 GCA_022179025.1 Porites australiensis | reverse complement strand
CTTATGCATGCATGATTCTTGATATTGTAGCTTGTCAACGAAGACAGCGATAAATATAATAGAATACTCTATTGATAAGATAATTTCCTTCCTTTCAATTTTAGTCAGACTAGCAAGAAGTGTTTTCGCGGCGTAACGATTCCAGATATAGGAATGCGTGACAGGAGCCATCATGTGATATCAGTTTTGTGTACACAGCGAAGACGACTCGATCGGATCAAGCGCTGTAAACAGGTACACCTGTAGTATTAATGCGTTCGGCTTAAAGGCTTTCCTTTCCTACATGATGTTCTATTGTGTCAAAAGTCACAAAAAGTTTAAAATACTTGATACATTTGATGAATTATTGTGTTATTCGGGCTTTGCATTAAGACCTTCCATCGTGTATTGTAAACAGTCATAACGGAAAATAGGCATATTTCGTCGATCGGCTGTGCTGATAAATCGTTAAAATCACAACATGTTTTTATGTTTCTATGTTTTTGGACATTCCCTTTGTTGGTCTGAAAAGACATTTTGTTCAGAAGATGTGGGGATTTTGCACAATGCTACGATGAAAATATGCATTTTTGAGTCATTTCCTGCGTACGGCAAAGTGGGTTTAAATCAAAAAATATTTAGTAGACACGAGTTGTTTTTAAAGGATCAAAATTGTGTCCTTTACATCATTTAAGGACCAATTTAATCCTAGGAAGTGAAAAAAGTCGTTGAAAGTGCAAAACTTTGAAGTGGTGAACTCGGCAATATGCGCTATTTTTACTCTTTGTCACTGCAAAAATTTGGCCGCCGAGTGCTGAAGTGATTTTCCTCCCGAAAAAATTTATTTTGAAATATTTTCAAAAACTAATGCGGTTTCAATTTCTTTTGGACTAAGATATATTCATGGGCAAAGTTTAAAGGAAATTGATTTTCCGACCCGAAACGCAGTGGACCGGTTTTAGGGAGACTCACTCTTAAGTATTGACGACGAATGGGACGACGGCGGCCTACCGGAAGTGGCTGAGGTGAGTTGAACGCTACTGCACATGCTCGGCTCGTCGTCCACATGCTGTCGAGAGCGTGAAAACCCGTGGTTTGGCGTCCAGCAGTGAACGTGAGTAAATTTACTCGTATTTTTGCCACCACTTTCAACGTTTTTGTTCATTGTATTTTTGCACTAACAAAACCAGAATTAAAAATCGATTAATATAGGTCTTCGTAAACAAGCACCACCGATCCGCATTGAAACTTTCTTGTTTGTGTTTTCCAGTTTCGCGAAGCAAAAAGGTTTACAGGTCGAAAAGATGGTAAATCATAACCTGTTCCGCCCTTTTTTCTTTAAGAACTGTAGTGATTTGTCTCCAAACCTTCTTTGCAAAGGAGATAAAGTGGTCAGACAAACATGATTTGGTGCTATGCTGAGAAGTGTTTAGTTATAGAACCCTACGAACATCCGTATAGAAGCAGGGAAAGGGGCGATGTATGGAACCAGATAGCTGTAAACCTGAGTGGCCTTGATCGTCCGAAATTCAAAGTCAATAAAAGATCCATGAGAGACAGACTGCCGACCTTGCTGATTACCAAGCATAAAGCGAAAATAGGCCAAGAGGAAAATGCCACTGGAATCACTTGCGAAGAGACCGAACTAGAACAATCTCTCGAAGAAAAAATTGAAAGGGGAAGTTGGCCGACGAAAAAAGCTCCGAGGTAAAGAAAAAAGAAAAGGAAGAAGTAGCAGCTCGAGAGGAACACAGACAAAGCACTATGGAACGTTTAGGGCAGACCGTGAAAAGACATTTTACACACTTCGATTATTCGCATTTCGTTTGTTTACATGGGAAACTCGTCGTCCACAGCAAGCGAGCCCTTAACTCTCGAATTTTTCCGCAGTGTACGACGTTCTCGACCCAGTCCTTTCACGATGCAGTTCGTCGTCGTCGTCTCTTTCGTCGTCGATGCTTAAGGTCCCTATTATCAGATCTGTGCGATGGACGACAACACTGCGTCCCTACTTCTCAAGCAAGGTACATGATCAGAGCGTTTATGGCGAATTAAATACTGAAAGTTAACTAAATTGCGTGTTGGGTTTATTTCATTATGAAAAACTAGGGATCAAGCGAGTGCCACTCTAGTCATTGAGGAAGTTTCAAAATGGTCCAAAAAACTTTTTAGTTTGATAGTTTACATGAAACTTGGATGCTCCTCTAGACCCTCCTACAGTGCTGTATATTATTTTCGTTCTCTTCATTCTATCAGCTTTTTTTAGCAAGAAACAGTTATTCCACTCGCGCTTGTTGGATATGAGATGATTATAGCCTACTCCTGTGAGCGCGTGTTAAAGACAAGTTGCTTAATAGCTCTGGTTACAAAAAAATGGTTAGCTTACTTTTGATGGTAATTGCTTTTTGTGGGGGTAACTTTTTTGTGAACCGGTGGAAACAGCATTTCTTGGCCTCTAAATTTTAAAAAATCCGGAAAGTGGAGACCCTCAATCCAGAGCTGTTGCTTCGCCGCTCAGTTACCCGCCTACTGGTTATATTAATTTTACCCGGCAACTTCGAATCTTAATGACAGCCTGAATGTTGCACTATTTTTCCAGCATATCGTTCGATTCTTTTACCTCGATATTATGCTCAAACTTTCTAAAAGCAGCTACGATTAGCTCCATCTATTGTTGCATTGCAAAGCCTCAAGTCTTGTTTAAACAATCATTGTTGTCTATTAACTTTAATTAAGAAATTTGTCTTTATTTTTGCATGCAGAATAAACGTCATTTATTCGTTAAGTCATTCAAACAAATGAGAGAGATTAAAGAAAAAATTAGAGCGTTTTAAAGACGTTAACATAATTGGTTTTTGTGTGTGAACGTTCTCAAACCGGTGTGTAACTGAACGCATTAAATGATAAATCTCCGACTTTTGATACCAATTTCAAAAATATGCAGTTACTTTAGTTACACCATAACCCCTTAAACTTTTAAATATTGAAGAAATCCAATTTTCTACCCTTGCAACTGTGTGTTTGATTTTCACGAACAGGCGCCCTGGGGGCGGATTCAGAATTTTATATAAGGGATTCGGCCGAGACTCCCCGTGTAACCTTCATATCCGTTTCAGCATATTTTCCTATTGGACAGTTTAATTTGTAGTATCGTGGGATATTTTTACAAGTTACATTGTCTTTGGGTGAGCCCACAGGGCGAATCAAAATACAAGAGATTATCAGTTATACTTTTCCACGATTCTACAAACCAAAAGTCCAATAAGAGATTCATTATTCATCTCAATCGCCGTATCAAATGGAACTCAGCAAATGTGCCCCCCTGCCTTCTCATATCGAAAATGCGTGATAGAATTACGAGACTCCGGTGCAAATCCAGTTTTCGCGTGCTTAATGCATCGTTGTAGCGGATTGGTTAGAATCAAAACTTCTCAATATGTGAATTGGTTAAAGGAATTTAAAGAGATTTAGGATAGGCGTGTTTTATGGGATTTAATTCGGTATAAAACAAGACAGCGAACAATCACATGCAGTAAAGGTAAAGCTCGTGAAAGAAGAGCGAAACTACAAAAGGTGAGAGATAAGCTGAAGGAATGTAGAGAAAAATGTGATATTGATCCAAATAGTGGAAATCTCGAGGAACTGGAGTGTCCTCAAACAGAATATGATCAGTTGTACGATTTCATTACACAAAGGGCAATTATTTGCTCTAGGGTAACCTGGTATAAAATGGATGAACAAAAACTACAAATGTTTTTTGAATTGAGAAAATTCGCATAAAACGAAAAGCAGTGTGCGCAAAATCATAACAAGGGATGGAGTATTAACTAGCGACCCAAAAAAGATTAAGAATAAATTTGAATTATATTATTCTAATCTCTATGATGGTAGAAACTTGTGCACCATATATCAATTTGCTACACCTTTTTGCTCCCTCCTCTAAAGTAATTCACGTTGTGCGTTACAAATGCAAGACTGAAGGGAAGATCAGAGAAAGTTATACGCACTCCACAGGTAAGGTTGAAAAAACAGGAGACCCAAGTAGTAGCCACCCCTCATAACATAACAATCAACAATAGATTAAACTTGCATTACCTTTTAAACCTCTACTAATTTCTGCAAAAAAACAAACGATAAAATTTAGTACAAAATATTTTTCTCTACCTCTGAATACTATGGAGTGTAGAGTAGATTAGCTGGATTAATACGCGGAGAATGCCGGGAAATTGAGCGTTGATATCAAGACGCTACTCTAGAGTACATGAAATAAAACTGAATGTCAATCTGACTTTCAAACTTAAGGCAATTCTCACTCCTTCCAGGTCATTTGTGGGAGTTCAGGTTAGATGTTTCTAACAGTTTGAGCGGGGCAAATAAAAAGTGTAGGACATGGGTTATGGGGCCATTTTTTGGATTTCACCTTGGGATTCTGCTGACGTTAGCATTTTTCAGGTCAGGATTTTAGAAATGGTACCAGACGCATAAAAATACGTTTTGGAAATTGATGCTGGTTTTTCTGGATGGGATTTTAGAAATGGTGGAAGATGGGGGAAGATACATTTTGGAAATTGTTGTTGGTTCTGAGGTTTTTCCTGGAATTTGGGTTTTTTTTCCTGGAATATAAAATGGCTTAAACAAATGGCACCTTATAGTAGTATGACCCAGAGTCAGTATATGATTAAAGAACTTTTATATGGAATTGATGATAAGACTCTCCAGGCCCTTTTGGAGTATAAAAAACAGTTATGGCAGGCTAGATTAGAGCAAGATATTGTATATTTTGAGGCTCAAAACAACGATAATTTAGCTCGGACGGAGCCCCCAGGGTGATTTATGAATTTATTGATGATGACCCAAATGAAGCCCCTACGGATGAAAATATTGTCCAGATAGAGCCTCTGGAGACGATTTGGGAATTTATTGATGACCCCCTGGATGTTGCATGCTATGATACTTTTCCGGTGCATCCGGTATTTAAAATGTATGAGGCGGGTGGCTGGGGAACCATAAGAAAGGTGTCAAATTGGGATTGTGCGACAGCAGATGATGACGAACCTGACGATGAACCTGTTTACTGATTCTGACGCGTACAGAAAGTGCGTTATTCTAACTACAAAGAAGCGAATATGGCATGTGTTATCGTCCTGTGAGGTGCCATTTATGACAGAGAGTTCAATAGGAAAAAAACAGATGATCATTTGAGTCATTGTACCCTGACCTATTGTGGTCACAAATGCAAACTGAATAAACTGAGTCGTTGTACTCGGTGGCCATTGGCCTGTTGAAGTTCTGTCTCGTTCTCAGATCTCCGTTCTTTGTTTTGTCACCGACACTCAGTCACTAGCCAGAAAGACCAAAAACGCCTGCGTGAAATGGCCAAGAGTATGTCTCTTCAAAGAGACACCCTGCACCAACCTCAATTCCCATGACCAACATTCGAAGGCACTTACTATAATCCCTGATTACTGCTAGTTTTAGGTGAAAATATATCGTTGTTTTCTGCCTCATTATTGTTCAAGTAAGTCTTCGGAAAAAGGAAGAAATTTAGAATTTTTTCCTTATAGGGAACTGATTTGTAGCGTTCAAAAGTAAAAAAAATAACAGTACAGAATTTCAACTAATCTAGACATACTTTGGAAATCATTGCTCCTGTTTGGTGTATCAAGACCGGCCTGGTCTGGTACGATGCGATTCGCTCATCGAGGCAGTCATCCTGGTCAATCATCGGTATTCTTTTTTCTAATGATAGACATGAGCTTAAGTAACGCATATGTGGTGGAAGGTGTTGATGATTATAGAGTCTGAGCCTGCGAATAGTGACCTCCATCAGGTAGTTCTCCGTCTTGGAAGTTTTCACATGGAGATGAGTTTCATTGGTAGCATCGGGCACCTAATGGCAGAATCTGGGCTAAAGGAACTTCTGGAATTGATTTATGTACCTACTGCAGTTGAGCACATTCTTACTGTTAAAGCTATAGCGAGAGCCGCATGAGCTTATATCCTCGTTGATGCAGCTCTTAATACCCTCATCCTCTCTAAAGCCCTGGGAGTGTTCATTCCTGATCTTGAAGTAGAAGCTAATGCCCCTCACGTGAATGATGCAACAGCTGTAGAGGAGGCAATGCCAGGTACACCTGCTTTTGAGCTTCAAGAAGCTCGTGCTCTGTAGAAAGATTAATTTGATGGCTCGAAAAAGAAATCATTGGAAGAAGTCAGCTCGGCCACTGCAATTAGTAAGATCAAACATCTGCTCCAACAGCAGAGGGAATCCCCTCAAGACAATCGCACTGCTGAACTGTAGTTGTAGTACGTGGACATGGTCGAAATTTTTAGAAAATCTATCAAAGCAGAACGTACTGGACACTGGGTACAGCATCTTGAGGCTGTTGCTGAAATGCTTCCCTATATGGAAGCTTCTTATCACAACCTTTGCACTTCTTAGTTGTACCCGCAGTCCATGGTCCGTATAGAGAAAGAGCATCCTGTTGTGTACCAGAAACTAATTGATGGATTCCACGTAGTATGAAGAAGTGAACGAAAATTGGCGGGACTGCAGACCTTGTTTTAGAGCAGGTGTTAATAAGAAGCGTGAAGATGAGTGGTGGCTTAACGAGAGGAAGAAGGATGACAGAGAAAGAGCGGCTGATTTGGGTCCTCTCGATGCCAGTCTGCGCTGAGATGAATCGTGCCATGCTGGACATCACAGGAGTCTCTAACAGTACCGGCGAGCTTAATAAGGACATTTAAAAAACCGTGACATGAAAAACACCCAAAATCTGCTAAATGGCTTGGCTGAGCAAAATCCCTTCACTGTTCAACAAGGCCTATAAGAAACATCATGAATGGTGTCCATGCAAATTACACTGCAAATGTAGACGATGACAAGGATATTGGACAGGGCATCTTTGCGTCAGTGACTGGAAAGTTTGTCACAGAATTTGCCTTCAAACGAAGTAATCAGGAATCAGGCTGCGACTCTTGCTACAAAGTCATCAGGTAAAATTGATGGATAGAAGATCCAAGTAGACCCGCAGCTTCTATTCCAGCGTCTAATTGTAGCTTTCAAATCATGGATGATATGGAAGCAGCATTTAAACATGGGCACGTTTAACGTGCATGAGCTATTTTGAATGCTTCAGTGTAACTGTGCCAAGAATGATGATTGAATCTACCTTTTTCATCCTAAATATAGACTGTTTTTTTTGCGCGAAATTGGGTATTGCTGTACATGAATGAATAAGCGAAACGCTCAGCTGAGTCGATCCTCATGCTATATGTTCACCGTGTTCACTTTCCTGTGTCTTTAGCCGATACACCTGGTGCAAGTTAAACAAATTGTTTACGTACAATAAATATCAACTCACCAAACGTTGATTAGAAGGAAAACTCGAAGGTTTCTTCGGAGTTTCTTAAGAAAAAGTAGCTCATCGAATACCGAATAGTTACGAAGTAGTACGATTGTTATCATCGTGGTAGATGGTTGCATCATCATGATTCACGAGGTTTTCACGTGCGATTCTGCTTCATGAAATAGTCTTTACCTATGACGACTTAATTCTTTATGTTTTAAAAGCTATTGCTTCTTAAAAGACAAGAGCCTTTACTTAAGGGATTGGTTACAAAACGAAACAGGTCTTCATACGTTCACGTTACTACTATTCAGTGTGAGAAGCCAATCTGCATGAGATGCACAGTCACACAGCTGGCACGTTAAAGTGTCGGACTTTGCCCCCGTTCGTGGTTCGTACGTGAGGGAATTCGATTTATCACACAATAATCTAGTAAACAGGGTTAGAAAATACCTCATGCACACAATTTACACGTGAAGATGTCGGACTTTCCCCCTTTTATAATTTGTACGTGGAAGAACGCGTATTGTTTATGAAAAAGATCAAAAGATCAAAAGATTTTAACAAATCACCCCTTTTTCTAACATCTGCAATACAATTATGCACCAATGGTAAGTCAATGGTAAGATAATACCCTAACATTATTACTTCCAGCAGAATTGTCAAATTGCCGAAATACTGATTTCTAACTCATCTTATGTTATTCCACTTAATGAAACAATCTCTCATTATTTCATCAACTGGCTACTTCCAAGTTTATTTGGTAGCGCAAAAGTTACACTTCTTTACGTAGCCACTGGGTAAATTAAATACGCTTTAATTACTTTTATGACAGCAAACATATACCATATATGGTTACACTTAAGTTGCCGGAACGTGAATTTGAAGGTCTGTCGAACTTTGTACGAGAAAGACTAAAGCATGTTCACGGAATTAATTTACCCGGTATAGCTTTAATAAAATTAGCTCTTATTCAAACTTCTAAAAACATAATTACACCGCATACTTTCAAGTTAAAGTCGATATCTAAATACCAATTACTAACGTTTCATTCGTAGACCTTTGAAAAATATGATTTTTTATAATTCATATTGAAGAAAGTGAAACATAATTCACGTACGTTGTGCCGTTTGCGATAGCCGAATTAGGCCATAAATGTCGTGAACTAGCAGCCACACTAAAATAGGAACCCTCTAACAGCTGCATCACTGTACCCAGCGTTTGAATCATGAAGATATTTAAATGTTATGCTTCTAAACACCTTCAGCCGTAATAAAAGAAGACAAAATTGTGAAGAACCAAAATGGCGGTCTTAAAGTACCCTTGTTTGACCTTTAGCGCAGCAATGTCATGTTTAGATGCCAAAAATACCTTGATTCCTATCTCATAGTACCTTCAACCTTATTGGCCCCTACAAAACACATTCGAACAGACAAAGCTACAAGGCCAAAAAGCCACGAAGATACATACGCTTAGACCACTGACATATGAGCTATTTTTTTCAAAATGGCTCAAAAGGGATTTCGTTTGGTTCTATTTTCCCCAGCCAGGGATCGTTTTCTTAGTGGCAGAGAGAAATCCCAGCCCCCAGCCCAAGAGAGCCCTGTGTACGTAACGCTCTAGTACTAGGTAGCACACCATCGTTGATGATACCAACCTGTTGCATGTGCATCAACAGCATTCTTGGGAGCAGCAGTAGTAGTGTTTACATTTGCGTCAAGACCATTCACCTTTTCACTTGCCACTGCATCTTCTACCTTTAAAACTGACGGCAAATCCTCTGATTCTTCAGTGTGTTGAAATGAAACCTTAGTCTCAGTAACTTGTTGATCAACAGGTACCTCTCCAGCAGATTCTGTGGGTTCAGTGGTCTCTGCAACATTTGTCTGCACTGGTGGCGCATCAGCTACAGGCTGACTGTCAAAAGTTACAACTTCTTCTGTTCTGTCAGTCTCCTCATTGGTTAGTGCCACTGGTCCATTTAATATCTTTGTCTCTGTGACAGGCATCACATCACTAACAGGTTTTGCAGTTACCTCTGGTTCCTCTTTTCTGTCAGGTTTGACTTCGCCAGCAGCAGCTAAGCTAATTTGTTGTGCTTCCTTCTTACGCCATTCATCTACAGTAAAGATCTCGACTCTGACATTAGGGATAATATCCTTAGCTGACGTAGTTGCATCTGGTCTTTTAGGCTTGTCTTCTGAATTAGCTAGTGTTGCTGCGACCTGAGCTGCAAACTGTGCCCCGACACTTGCCTCAGCTTGCTGCTGTAATGTCAAGGGTGGGGTGCTTGAGCTACTACTCTGACCTGAACTGTCTGGAGTAACGTTATTAGGGGTACCACCAGTGCCTCCTGTTAAACTCTCAGAAGGCTGTCGATTGAGAATCTCTTGCGTTACATCCTTGTTGCTATTTGGATCCTTTACCTGGATTATCTTTCGTTCCCGTACACGGGGCTCAAATATTTGAGTTTGATATTGTGGCATGTTCCCTGGAGGAAATCTAACAATGTACATAGGTGGGGTGGGCTGGGCTGTCCCTGTTGGTTGAAAATAAGGAGAACCTTGAGGCTGTGAGAGACCTGACACTGGGGTAAATTGTCCTTGCATTGGTTGTTGTTGGTGGTGGTACTGCCATTGTGCTGAGCTACCCATGGGGAGAGAGAAATCAACCTGCAGACCACAACAAATTTTATTACCTTTAAAACATAACACATGTTACTCACTATTAAATTTCAGAAACCTCTGAATAAAGAATTGTACATATCACGGTTGTCAATGGCCGCTTACTTTGACAACTCAGCCGTCTACTTCAAAACTATCTGGCGACCCTGACATATCATAAGTAACGCTTTACATCTCGCAAGGAATTTAGGTTACAAGGTAAGAAATAAAATGAACTCACTGATACTGTCTGACGAAAGAAATCCATCAGGAATTTGGATGGAACAAGTATACTGTAAACTGAAAGTACAAGTTAAAACAAGCATCATTTATCACACTCACAGGTTGTGTCATAAATGGAGGGTGCTGTCCAGGAGGCACAAATTGAGCTGTACCAGGTGGACCAATCATCTGTACAGCCACAGGAGGACCTCCAGGGGGTGACGAGTACATTGGGTGATAATTTGGGGGCTGATACTGAGGAATTCTCATAGGTCGTTGGTTTGGTTTGAATGGCTGTTGATTTGGTAGGCGTGGCTGTCCTTGTGGAGATCCCGGCATCTGCTGCGTAACTAGGTTTTGATGCATCTGTCCGAGATATGTCCAGAAATGCACGC
>BOPM01001105.1:30669-45599 GCA_022179025.1 Porites australiensis | reverse complement strand
TTTTCTCTAAAATCACTTAGCCTTTGCGTCAAAAGTAAAATGAATGTGCCCTGATCTGTGGATTACAAGTTTATTGTTTGATTTAAATTATGAATTTATTAACGGGAGCTTCGCTTTTAGCCCTGGCTAAATCTATATATCACATACTGACACAATCATTAAACAAATAGTGGCTGAATATCTCATGAACTCTGCAATTCTTGTAGCTTTTAAAATCTATTGACTGCATCAGGCTTTGTAATGAAAAATATGCCATTTTCAGTTTCAAACCAGTTTCATACCAATAGGAAAGAAACAGGCAAATTTGCAGTACTGCTTGAATTAAGTGCTCAATATTATCTATAAAAAGGACAAAAGTCAATCCTTAATGTACACAAATAATCTCTGCTTTATTTATTTCATGTGTATGATAAATACAGATAGAAATTATAATGAGAAAAATGCAGACTGGGTGCCAACGGAGAACTAAGTTCTTGAAAAGATGACCTCCTAAACTTCTCTTATTATACCTAGCAACTGAACATCTTGCTGAATAACAAAAGAAAGTACTGAGTTTATACCTTGTTCTTTTATGCCGCGTATTCTGAAGAAGCCCCAACTGTTTAAGCAGTATATTATCAAAGCTATGCATATCAGTACCTCTTAGCACTTCATGTAGTTGCACCGGATCCCGCGGTGAAATCAAAATTGTCAGCGAACCCCAGGACTATTACCTTCAGTGCTTTTCATAAAATTTTAAAAAAATTAAATTGCGTTTTTACCCACGAAGAACTTAAGAGTTCATATGGAATTTGGAAGTGTTGGTTTTTGAGGAGAGGGGAAAACCGGAGAACCCGGAGAAAAACCTCTCGGAACAAGAGAGAGAACCAACAACAAACTCAACCCACACATGGTGTCGACGGCGGGATTTGAACCCTGGCAATGTGGGAGGCGAGCGCTCTCACCACTGCGCCACCCTTGCTCCCTTGAACAAAGCAATTCTGTGCCGACTTTTCTCGGTCAGATGCAAACAGGATGCAGGTGATTAGGAACAAAATACACTTATCAACGGAATGAGACTGTTTTTCCGACAGACTTTGTTTTTGAAAAGTTTCCGGAAGAGAATCAAAGCAAAATCGTATATTTCTACAGCGTAATTTATGAATTTTCACCCCACAGGCAAGATGTTCACTGAACGCTATCTTGACACAAATGAACAGATTCTGAATACTGCTCACGATGCTTAGCGACTGTAATGCGCACACCACTTGGGTCCAGTGTGAACCCCCCTATTCATTCATCACGACCAAGGGAGAGTTTGTTATGTGACAAGAAGTCACAGAATTCAACGAGACACCAGAAAACCAGCATCAAGCCTTTGAGGACTCGACATAAACAACACGCAATAGAGAGGAGGAGTCGTTACGTCACATTGCGATGGTAGCAAAATTTCTGGATGACAAACAAACCGAAAACGTCACTTTAAAAGTGAATTCACACTGTTTAAAACTTCATTGATCTTACTCAATTTCATTTAATTTGTAAAATCTTGGTGAAATTGTCTGCGGTTGAATCTGAAAGGTCTGGTTTGGAAAAAGAAAAAGAAAATTTTGTGCTGTGTTCACAAACTCCATAAAGCGGGTGCATGAAAATAGGAAGTTCCATGTCACAGACTTTCAGCAATGGTTAAGAAATGTACAAAAAAGTAGGATGCATGTACATAACTGTTGTTTTGCTAATATAAACCGATTGCTTTTTTGCCATTCTCGCTGCCATCGCTGTCGTTTTTGCTTAAGCTTCTCATTCTTGAATAGATGTCTTAGTAGAATAGATGTCTTTAATAAATTCAAAAGATAAAAATACATATCTCAAGTTACAACAAATAAATAAATAAAAAGTTTAGAGCACAATTATACATCTATTTATATCAAGGAATTAATATCATAGCTAAAGATAAGTCCACCCGTACCAAAATTAACGCTCTAGCCAGAAGGTAAATTGGGCCATAATTTTCAGCCAAACCAGGGCCGAAATAAACCAAAATAGGGCCTCAAAAAGTTCAGCTAAAGGTGAACCAAAACGAGCCTCACTGAAACGTAAATTTTTGAGCCACAAAATAAACCAGAATAGAACCCAAATCCTAACTACACTCCAGTGATGCAAAAACTGGGCCAAAATTGGGCCCAAATTATGCCATCATTTTGGCTGAACGGTAACACGATAATGACCGCTGTCTGTACGCTGCACATTTCTGTAATCCTGTTCGAGCTAAATTAGGCCACACTTGGGGCAAAATTACGCTGTAATTGAGGCTAACATCCAACCATTTTTGGGTCAAGATTTCGCTCAACAGTTACTCGACATGCATCGTAAGAGAGAAACGTTGTTTATCACAGAGAGTGAGAGATCATTTCTTCTCCTGTAAACGTTTTCCCGATCTAAGCTACAATGAAAATTAGTTCTCATTACTGCATCTATTTTGATTCGGACAAAAGTCTCAGCACTGTACGCAAAAAGTCCCAAAAGTCCCTGTGGCTCGCAAGGACCGTTTGAAGCGAGGCAAGAAGCTGAAGTGAAAATGCGCAGGACAAAGGTTTGTCGGTATAATTTTAAGACTGCCGATAAAGGTAAGCTTATGTGTATTTAAGGCTAGTGTTTTTTTCTTCATAGATCGGCATCATGTTAAACGTACGTAGCCCTTTCTTTTGGCGGCCAGTGAACAGGTCATGACTGTTTGAAAACGCCGAAGTCTTCTTGGAAACATGTTTATCTCTATGATACAGGGTCTAAAGCCTGCCTAACAAACCGGTTAAATATTGTTCTGGAACAATTTCATAAAGCATGCGGCTGTATTTGCTGGTTGTGGGTAACACAGGAAGAACTAAATTACAAAAATCCTGAGAGGAAATAGCTCCGTATAAAATAGTTATCACCTTATTTTTGGTATTACATGTAGTACGGGTCGCGTGTCAAGAAAGTTCTGAAGCTTGTGAGAGTGAACGATATTGATGCGTGGAATTTGTGATCGTCGCAGTGCTGGTGCTCATGTATGTGAAGGAATAATATTCAGACAATCTCTTTGTAATAGTTTTGAAGAAATGCATGAACAGTCTGTAGCAAGTGAACTTTGTACGTGACGTGAATTCGTGATTTATACATTGAAAACGACGCGTGACCCGGTTTTGTTCTTTGATGTAATATTCTTGTAGAAAAATTCTGATAGCAACGTATTTTAATTTGCTATACTGCATTAACCATCCAGCTGATGTTTTGTGGCGATTTTCATACAAACGTTTGTCAATTATTTAATACTAAATTTAGCCTTCGTATCTATTTATCTACC
The DNA here is from genome assembly GCA_022179025.1 of Porites australiensis. Taxonomy (NCBI): domain Eukaryota; kingdom Metazoa; phylum Cnidaria; class Anthozoa; order Scleractinia; family Poritidae; genus Porites; species Porites australiensis. The sequence continues at coordinate 42,277 of BOPM01001105.1, read as the reverse complement.
TTGAAAATGTACATTTGGCACGCAATCTCGAGTTTACCGGTAACTAACGAAAAACCCAAATGCCCGCCAAAATAAACTAACCAATAATCATGTGTCTCTAAGGCCACGTGAACATATCGAGACAGGGCTTTTGAGAAATCAAGAGAAGGTGTTTTTACATACGATCACGCAAAAACAATGCATGGAAAGTTTCAAGTGGACCTGTCAGGTTTACTAAGGTAACGTAAAGACAATGTCACGAAAATTTTTCCATAGTAAAGCCCTTTTACGGTCGTTATTGTAAAGTCTTTTTAGTATGGTACCACCACGATTCAAATACATCATATATAGCTATTTAAATCCAGCTTTAACTGATCGGAAGTGTTCAGGGGCAAAACATTCATTTATTGTATTTGCTTTCGTGCCTGCATGGCGTGGATTTATCTGGCGGCGGGCGGTCAGGTGCGTCAATTATGTTTGCAAATTTGCGAATAAAATAGAAAGAGATTAGTCTTACGTGCAAGGTGAGGGAATTAACTTTGTAGGTACGAATTGTATCTGTAAATGTTTACTTCAGTTGAGTTAAAAGACTAAGCTGATATTTCTCGTTTTTGTTTGCAAAAATCTCTTGGGTTAGGTCTATTTGATTAAAGTTTTGCTAATATTTAATGTCTCCCTTACACATAAGTTATGCAGAGCTTTGTTTTCTGGTGGCTTCACATGGTCGACTTCACTGTAATTCGCTGGCTCGACCGAAGGGCTCAACACCAAAATTACAGCCCCGGTCGGCTTCTAAAGCGACCTAATCTACGACTAAAAAAATTTTGCCTGCATGTTAAACATCCATGGTAAAGTGACATCACACTTTTCCTCTCTATGGATCGTTTTCACTGGCGCGCAATAAACATGGCCCAAAAAAATAAATTGGAAACCGTCCAGTGGATGAAGCCAAGAAAACGAAATGTTACAAAAGAATGATATATAAACAAGTCTACAATTTCAGGCACCAATTGTATAAGTGCTTAGTATGGAGACACCATATTTGTGTACAGTTTTGGTACACAAATATGGCCGCCGCCGGGAACCAACAAAAACATCTGGAGTTCACTTCTTTTATAAAAGCTCTTTCTTTTCACTCGAGAGCTAGCATACGTATGCATAAACACATCTTTTCAAACTTAAAATGGTTTAACTGCTGAAAATCAAGAGGAGCAACAAGATAGCATTCCTTTAATTTTGTGTCACGCACTTTGAAAACTCGGAATTTTAAATTGCTGTATTTTTTTTACAAGGATTTGTTTTTTGTGTTTATCTTCAACCTTGTGTAAATGAGAATTCGCAAAACCTCGCTATTTTGACTTTACAATTTGATGACGTCACCGTGAAAACCATCCTTTCTAGTAAAATTAAACAGTGATTTTACCTGGTAAGGTTGTGCTTGTCTCGGATTAAAGTCTTCTGATCCTAAAGGCAGTAAAGAAAAAGATCAGTTGCGTTTTGAAATTCATTCACGGAAATCCAGGTTTTTAAATTTTTCGTACAAACGTCAGCAGTTTTCCCCGGGCGCGTTCAACTCCATTTCTAGATCTGTAACAAGAAACGGTAGCGAATCGACATGCACTTACTTTGTTGTGAAGGCCGCGGTCCACGAGAATTTCTAAGATCAAAGACTCAAAGAATATAACCCATAAATGTACAACACAAAGACTCACATACAATTTAGAGGGATCAAATCGGGGTCACTTTGAGTTACAATTAACAGATCTCACGAAAGTCTTTAAAGATATATTACAACAAGGATACTGCTGTGGTGCTCTGGTTTGAAGAATCATTGCAGGCGGGGAAGTAGCAGCTTTCCCCTTCTGCATTTTGGCGCAAGCGTTCTTACGCTAGCGACAAATGAAGCTTCTCATGAAGGTCTTCCGTTGCTTTGGACTATGAATTTGAAAACAGTTCAAAAACACAAAACAAAGGGTAACAACGTATTTTCAGATGATCAACGCCGTCTTCCTTATCTTGCAGTTTCTTGATGATGTTTAAAACGGGTAGATTTAGCCTGTTCCAGGCGTTCAGATCGAGGGGAAGGCTTGGAATGGATAAAAACGTTTTCAATCCAACATGGCCGAAGAGAAATCTGGAAGAACAACAAGAACTCGACAGGTGACACGTGACACCTGACACGTGATCTTGACATGGAGAAATTGGAAAGCACTAGACACAATGCTAGACAAGACGCTACGGAGCGTGGTTGTGAAACTGATTAATTGTAAATGCGGAAGACTAGTAAGAAATGAAATACGGTAAGAGTAAGGTGTTAACTTGTGAAATTATGGGATTTGTCAGGATATTCTAAAAAGAGCAACATCCAAGAGGCCTACTTGCCAGAAACTAGCATTTTGGGACAAATTGTCTCTGAGATATTAGCCAAGTTATGCTCTGATGACTCCATACAAATCCTTCTAAATTTGACTTGGGTCTAAACGTTTAGACCTAAGCCAAATATGACGTTACTGGCGGTGAATAACAAGTCTAACAAAACAAACAGTCAAAAAAGAATTCTACATTTTTCTTAGTCACATCAGGCTTCGAAAACAGCATAGCAGTCTCATGTACTGATTAAAGAGAGTATGTAAGGCAGGGTAAGGAGTCAATTACGTTGAGCATGGAATTGGCTAAAACTCAATGCTACGAATTCGAATGTTTTGAGGGTAATTATTCACTGACTATCAGCACGTAGGGATTTCGGATTAACACAAGGAAGTTTAATACCAAAGGAACATAGCCTTTACAGAGCTTTAAAACACAGCATCCGCCAACACAAACTTGAGTTGAACTTAAGTAAAACGAGGGTAAAACTAAACAGCCTATACCAATAATAACAAACTCTCACTTGGACTTCAGATATCTTACGGCTTCCGCCAACTTGAAAACACAGAACGTAAAAATCGACCTTCGTCACTCTTGACTAAACACAGCAGTCCAGCTCGTGGGAAAAAACTTAGTTCGTCAAAAGAACTCGAAAACCAGAACCAGAAAATACTGAACAGGCGAATAGGAGTATCTTTTCGACATATTTTATGATTTCAGTAACTGATGCAAATCGACCTGCTGACTCATGCTGAAATGTACACATGCCCTAATTAATTAGTCGTGAATAATCCAAAAACGTAGAGAACGTTCGAGAAAGTCACGCAACGCATGAAAGCAATTTTACTACGTAACACTAAACAAAGACCAAATGCCTTTGTGCAGCATTTTGTAACTTTAAATTCATAATAAAACAGTTCGAAAGGAGGGCTCACTCGTGAGTGTTTTCAACACTCGAAGAAAAATTTCGTGACTCTGCGCGGCCACGTAAAATCCTCTATTTATTTCTCGAGTAAATTAAAGACTAAACTCGAAGTGATCTCAAGATATCACGAAGTAGTCCAGTCCCATCTCGTGAAATAGCCGAAGCAAGCGGAAAAGTCATGAACTTGCACGCCCAATCTTGTACCGAAACTGGTGCACCATTTCATAACTATTTTTCATGTCCAGAACTACCTTGGGTCGCAGTCAGACGACGATCGAATAGTATCCCATGATGCACCTCGATTCATGTTATATTATCACTGCGTACGTGACACATTATGATCAGTAACCTTCAGCACGCGCGAAGTGAACATCGATCGCAGTGCTCGATGTGGATGGTTTCCAAACGCGTTTCGGTTCAGCAGCTTCGGCTTTTGAGATTATCGAGTTGGCTAATATTCACTGTGCTTTAAAGGAGAATTGGCTTTGACTGAGAAGGGTTTTACATGTATTTCACTGATCTGTCGAGAACTACTTGTGCCGCGCTCGGTCGCACTGTAAACACAAATTATAAGACTCACAATTGATAAGCTTCGCTAGGTTCACTAGGAGAACCCAGGCCAGAGGAGAACCAAAACTATGACTGATCTATAAAGAGGCTCCAACAAAACATCTGCTACGCTGTGAAGCTAATTACCAAAGGATAATTTATTACAGCATCGCGCTCAAAGGAGCTGAAGTTTACAATGGCAGTTACAAATAAAATTTAACCTATCGATGCGACAAACAATTCTCTGAAGCACAGTCTACCCGGTACTGACTCAAGCAATCTTCAAGGAAATTTCCTGGCCAGAATACTGATCTGTTCTTTTGAATAAGTAAAGTTTCTGCATGATGTTTCTTTTTCAAATTCTGAGCAGGCTTCAGTTTACGTTGTGCCGGCTTGCATGCTGCGTGGTTCCTTTCTTTGGGTTCTTTTCACACTGAAACACACCGTTATACACCGCTCCTTCTTCGAATTAAAATAATTATAGTCAAATTCCTTTTAAAAATAACCTCTTTGAAAATACAAAGTGATTGCTTCGGCATAAAGCGCTCTCAAAAGCGCCCAACAGATTGTAGCCTTCATCAGGCTTTACACATATATTATGACACATGGCGTTGAAATGTGATAAAAGATTCGAAATTTCAGCCATCTTTGGTCGACAAAAAAGTCTTCAAAATGTGGGTACTTCTGGGTACTTCTTGGCCTGTACAATATTCAGGACTTCATTTTGCTGGCGTGAGGTCCACATTTGTAAGATTTCAACATATATTCCAAAAAACCTTGAATATTCATGACCTGGTTGTGGGTCACTGAACACTTTGTGATGGGAAGACTAATTGAAACCGTGAAAATAAATGTTTCTAAGTGGAAACTTCGCTCTTAAGCCATTGCAAATCGGAGAAATCATGTCAAATAACGAAATAATGTAATTTTTTTACTTTTACTGGAAATCGAGTGAGAAAAAAGCCGACGAGAAAACGACCTTATTTCAAGATGGAATCTGCTATGACTGCGATATTGCGTGATGCTTCTGGAAAAATGCATCATGGGATACTATTCGACCCTCCTCTGGGTCGCAGTAGTGCAATCGGTTAATCCCTCAACTTAGAATCTCCTCTGATCTGCGGGTCACACAGGTGAGTCCGTTCAAACCGCGGGAAAGCCAAAATATCAATTCTTTCTCCCTCGAAAAAGTTAAAGAATAAATCAAAGAAATCGAAGTGATCTCGAGATATCTCGAATTGATTTGGCTCTCACTTCGTCAAATAGTAGAATAAAAGCGAAAATCTTCAAACTCTGAGTTCCAATCTTGTCAAAAAAAGTCAACTTTGATACTTTCCTGAGCGTCGCGAATCCTTTACTTCGCGCTCCACCGAAGTAATAACATGGAAAGCACTAGACAACATCGACCTAAACCAGATGAGTCATCGATATGTCAGAGGCGTCTTACAAAATGACTGAAATGATCCCGTCGACTTCCGCTCACAGCGAAGATGTTATATTTGAGTTAGTTTGAGTTATAAAACGGTCAATACTGTCGTTTCCAGTTTATATCACTAAAAAAATGTTAAATCTGTAATAGACTCAGCTGTATTGCATTGAATGGCGCGGCTTGTGGTCTTCCCAAGGAACGCTGGTTTCGGTCGATGTTATTTAGTGTGAACACGTCACGAAATCCTATCTAATATCGACCGAAACTTAACCGGAACTCAGCTGCGGCTACGAAAAAGTGATAAATGAGCCCGAGCGAAGCCATTTTGATTTGCCGTGACAGATTTTCTTCCCTTGGACCTTGAACTGGTACAAACTACGAGAAACGTGTAAATGGAACACGAAATTCCGTTCGGAAATTCTAACCGTGAAAACAGGCCCACCTTTTTAGATTTTCAACTTTTACTGGGAATTTTCCAGTGGGACGAACCAACGAAACGTGTTTCATCTACCGCCGAACCGGAAATTCGGGAAATTTTGGCTAAATGGAATGCGCCCCGTGAGTCTTTTTTTCCCGAAATTTTAAGCTGCAATTTGTTTATGTATTACGCCAGTTCGACTACATGGTAATAAACGACAAGCCAACCAGTGTAAGTAGTGATACGTCTGCTCTGATTGACCTGGTAATAAGTAGCAAGCGTAACCTACATGATAAAAAACACGAAACAATCGAGCTTGGAATCTCAGATCACAAGCTTGTACATGCAACGGTCCAAACAAAGATCAAGCGGCCCCCTCCTAAAATAATTAAGGCTCCTTCTCATAAAAATTTTGGCCAAGCCAAATTTTCAATGGATAGCTCGGAGGCCCCATGGTACGTATGCGAAGTATTTGGACGACCTGGATGATTGTTATTGGGCGTGGGCACACATCTTCGGTCAGATATGTAACAGACACGCACCCTTGCGCGAAATCAAAGTCAGACGCCAGTCTTTACCCTGGGTTACTCCGCAAATGCGCCATCTGATGAATTTACCCGGCAAAACTCTTCTTAAAGCAAACCTATCTGACAATGAAGAATTGTGGGAAAGGTATCGCTCATTAAGAAACAGGGTTATGCATGATGTGGGAGTTGCTAAATGCTACTGTTAACTTCATTTTTACTCTGAGGGAGCCCAATGTCTATAAGCCTCGTGGTTTCTTTTTGGGCTTCCTCGCCACTTTCATTTGCTTTTGTGTAACTGTCTTGTTTTATCGTTATTTGTATTTTGTGGTAAATCAAATAAAGTTACAAAGTTTCAAAGTTACAAGTTCTATGTTGATCTTTTTGACGAAGTAAAAGACTGTAAGTCATACTGGAAGTTGGTCAAAAAAGCTGCTTACAGCTCGGCGTCGCAGCCCATACTCGGTATCAGGACATCAGATGGGACAATTGAAAGATCTGATTACAAGAAGGCGCAGATCCTTAACGAATACTTTTCCGACTGTTGGTGAAAAGTTGGCAAACGACCTTCTTGTCTGTAGCCAGGCGAGTAGTAATATTCACTTTTACCGCGTTTCTCCCTGCATAATGAATATTTCCATATCGCGTACTAATGTTGCAGCGAGTATAAAAAGGATGAAAGCAAACAAAGCCTGTGGACCAGATAACGTTTCTCCAAGGCTACTCAAAAATGCAGGGAAGGAACTGATCGCAACATTGTTATCTCTATACACCAAGAGTGCTGTACGCAATTCAGTCCCTGCGTCGTGGAAAACCGTTAACGTCTCGGCCTTGTTCAAGAAGGATGATGAAACAGATAAACAGAACTATCGACCAATTTCCCTATTATGCGTCCCAGGAAAACGTATTGAACAGGCTGTTGCCACCACAATTACAACTCACATTTCGGAACAATCTTGGCCATTCTGACCAGTGGGCCTATAAAAAAGCCACTCAACCGAATTGTTGTTGGTAAAAATGATCGAGGACTGGAGACGTGCACTGGATAAAAACCTAGTGGTTGGCATCGTCTTTATTTTCTGCAAGGCCTTCGATTCTGTTTCTCATCATGTCCTGCTGAATAGGTTACAAGCAATCGTTATTGCTGGCGATCTATGGCGCTGGATTAAAGATTACTTAGAGCTTCTTAGCTGGCCGCTCTCAAGCTACAGTCGTAAATGGTTTTCAGTCCGAACCTTTACCTGTGAAGTTTGGCGTGCAAAGGGATCTGTTTTAGGACCTACCCTGTTTTCGTTGTTTTGCAACGATCTGCCTGATATAGTTGAGGATTGTGATTGCGAAATTCACATGTATGTGACGACACTACGATTTACGTGGCTGCCTCTTCTCCTGAGAAGATACGTACATACATGTACATGCCGCAAAGATCATCTATGGCCTGGATTGGTACACACCCAGCGATCAGATCTTAGCCCAAAGCAAATGGCCCAGTGTTAAAGATTTATACGAATATATATTAATTATGTTGGCACACGACTGTTTTTATAACTTTTTAGCCGTTCCTATTATGAAGCTGTTTACGAAATATGAGAGCAACTATACAACTATAACTTACGAAGGAAATTGACCTTTTTGTTACCAAAACAAAACACCGAAGTTCTTCGCAAGTCCACTTGTTACAAAGCCGTATCTCTATGGAATTCTCTTGACAATCATACGAAAAAGCTTCATTACAAACTCTCTTAAACGCCGAACTTCATGGGAATAGCTTAGTTTATGTTCAAAATTGTCTCAAATTTCACTCGCCTAACGGCTTGTGCAATTACGTATAACAATTTCAAAATATCACTCGTGGTATTTATGCCAAATATCACGTACAATTCATGCTATTATTTGTTCATACTACTACCCGCAAAGGTTTTGTAATTTTCACATGTAGGTATTTCAAATTAAATTGAAATACCACTGCTCTAAGCGATCAAATTACAGAAAATTCTTATGTCGAAGTATAAATAGATATATTTTTTCAAATAGGTTAGATCTTTTTTAAAATTTCAATAAGTTCTTAAGCTTTTTATTCCGGTGTTTGTAAACTGTTTTTAACTTTTAAATACACGGCTACATCAGCTCCGCTGTAATTTTTATCGTGTTTAAATAAATGTTGTTGTTGTTGTTGTTGTTGTTGTTGTTGTTGTTGTGTAAGTGAATTTAAGTGCGTATAGGTGAAGGCAAGTACATACAAGTGAAGGTAAGTGCATGTAAGTGAAAGCAATTAAGTGCGTACAAGTGAAGGTAAGTACAAGTGAGGGTTAGTGCACAGGTGAGTATCAGTCAAGGTAGATATTCGTTAATGATATATGAAGTGTTAAGGTAGTATCCATATATGGAATGTGCTCTATATGTAGGCTAGCATGACGTTCTTACCGATAAAATGTGAAAATTTCTCCGGAAAGCACTAGATAACATCGACCTAAACCAGCCGAGTCATCGATATGTCAGCGGGACTTACAAAATGACTGAAATGATTCGCCCGTCGACTTCCGCTCCCCTGACTTGATCGATCGCAACGAAGATGTTATATTTCAGTTAGTTTGAGTTCTAGAACGGTCAATACTGTCGTTTCCATTTTATATCACTAAAAAATATATGTTAAATCTGTAATAGACTCAGCTGTATTGCATTGAACGACGCGGCTTATGGTCTTCCCAAGGAACGCTGGTTTCGGTCGATTATGTTTAGTGTCAACACGTCACGAAATCCAATCTAACATCGACCGAAACCTAACCGGAACTCAGCTGGGGCTACGAAAAACGGAAATAAAATAAATCACGCGAGGGTGCGAATCCCATCCCAGTTTTATTGCTGTCATTTGAGTCTCAAACAGTAGTTTTCCAGCTTTTCGGATACATATTCAGGATATATAAGCTTAGGAGCCTATTTTAAAAAGCATATGAACTTGCCACTACTACCCGTTTAGCCGTTTTATGATATTTAATTTTAATAATAAACAGACAAGAAGATTTTCCAGCAGTGGTAAGTACTTTGTACAAGTGTCCTCGGGCTAATTTGTATTTTCCACACCTTTACAGTTTAAAATCACGTTTGTCGACCATCTTTATTCTTCAAGTTCATAGTATAAACTAATAGATGTTAGAACTTTTTATAGCTTGACTTCCGGGGGGGTGTTCCAGATTTCAAGTGACAGGGATGATCGAAGGATTTTTGGGGGTTTAAAATTTTCGATTTCGGGATTTTTTTGGGTAGCAAAATTATGGGAAGTATTTTTTTTGGTAGCTTGATTCATAGCCAAATTCGTTGTGTCGCGCTGCGCGTTTAACGACTTCGAATGGGTTTTTCTGTTCCGTCAATCATTTGAGTGGGAGCGGAGTTAATGCTAATCACAATGCAAAGCACTTGCCTACCCTTACCAAACCATATGTATTTTGAAACTGATTTTAAAGTATTTAAAATGTATTTTCAGTATTTGAACACTATTTTCCTGTATTTTAATCCTATTTGACAAAAAATTTAAATTTTCGCCCCTGTTTGAAATATATCTTGAGTGTAGTTAAATTGTATTACATCTAAAGGAAAACCTCTCTAATCAATTTGCAATTTATTTTGTTTAATAAATATGATTAAAATACGGTATTTAAAATGTATTTTGGGCATAGAACCACTAACACGGTTACAAACAGAGTTCGAATAGACTATTTGAAATATGTTTTAAGGGCTTTTATGCTGACCGTAATTTAAATACTTTTAAATAGGGTACTTTAACTCTGTTTTGAGTTGTATCTAAAATGTATTTTGAGACGCATCCACTCACAAAGTTACAAACGTAGTTCAAATAGACTATTTGAAATATGTTTTTTATGCTGACCGTATTTTAAATCCTTTTAAATAGGGTACTTTAACACTGCTTTGAGTTGTATCTAAAATGTATTTTGAGACGCATCCCCTGACAAGTTATCAGAATTTTCGATTTTTTCAGCCTGGCCAGCGATTCTCGATATTTACAGTCATGGCTCTTAATACAGAAATGGTTATTTACCTAATTTAGTCTGAGCAAGTTGCCACGTGGCCCATTTTCCCGCTAAGTTCCCATAACGACTTGTAGATTTCTATTTCCAACATGACCTCTTCCAAAAACATAGTGCGGTTAAATGCAGAAATATCTCCGAGCTGCTTCGATCCAAATCTGACACATGCCACGACAGACTGTTCACAGTCCCTATTTTTCCGTAAGATCGTCGAGATCGAGCACTTTGCGTTACGGGCTGCCATCTTGGAGGAGTGTCAAAACTACTCAGGGGGCAGGGGGCGGTGTCGGAGGAAGCGAGAAAAATAGTCTCTGAGTAGTTTTGACGCTCATCCAAGATGGCTGCCCGTAACGCAAAGCCTGTTGCGACAGGATTCCATTATCATCCTGATGTTGTAGAATTCTGTAGGTACTTTTGATCATTGGTCAAGCCAATCTTTGCCCAAAGAGATCTCAGGAGCAGGAAAATAGCATTTTCCTGCGTGTGCCCCCAGATCCCACTAGGTTGGGTCGCCTTCGGCGGTACAACTTTCCTCCCTACTTGCGTGCGAAACGTTTTTTGGAAGATACATCATTATAGGAGCTCTAAAGTGGAACGGATTATGATAGAAATTATGATAACTCGAAAGAACAGACGGGAGCCAATCTTAATTCTCCAGTCAGCAAATGATATGACCAATAAAATTGTAAAAGAAATCGAAAAGAGAGATAGCTTGGCCTGCAAAAACAAAACTGAGAATGACTCTAGACTGCTCTAGAATAGCGAAGGAACTCGCAAAAAAGAGTGGACTTCTTGTCGAGGGCAAGAGATCTAGACAACACGAGGAGCCGCAAGCAGTAAAATTTCTGTCCCGTAATTTAATCAGTTAAATCATCAAAGTTGACAGGTCTTTCTGATGATCAAAGCGACCGTTCGGTTTACCATTTACACCTTCAGTGCGAAGACTGTCACGGGAACATTAACACCTTCAGGATAATTGCTTACCATAACAGTGGTAGGTCACGCGCGTCTGGTCGGTTTCGAAGAACGTGATCGTGACTGTTGTTTTCATTCAGTGACTGTGCGCATTGATATGCCAACGTTTAAAACAGACTGCAACATTAAATTTTTGTTATAAAAGCAAAGAAGCTGCTGAGTAGAAACTAAACCGTCCCAGACTTATTCCGTTTCATTCGTGTACTTTCATTTTGATAGGGTCTGTATGATGAATTTACTTCTGCCTTCTAATCAGGCACGTAAACAACATAGAGATAAAACGTTTCATTTTGCTTTTGTGGAGTAAAAATTAATCTTAAAAAAGTTAAACTAGTGGACCACTTTCTCCGCGTACTTGTAAAAATAGGCATTTAATATGTCGCGCTACAGTGCGAAAAT